>KK502461.1:0-28268 GCA_000688735.1 Glossina austeni | reverse complement strand
CTTTAAATTAAACCTTGAAAGCGTTCTACTTGACGTACATAATTTTATTACTATGTGTCCAGGACTTATCATCCATATGTACAATCTCAAATACTTACATAGAACACTAAATTAATTGTATGGTTGGTCTCCCTCCCTCCACTCATAACTTGGCTTTAACTTAGTCTGGTTTAGTTTGTTTTATATGTGCACGCTTACTAATATTATTTAATTTTAATACTTATTTTATTTGTTTGTTTTTTATTTTGCGATAAATCGTAAATTAGCAAAGCCATTTTTAGGGAAGACACGGACCTTAGAAATGTAGGTTCTCTTGGTCGGCTATATTCACTTCAGTCACATTTTAATGTTTTGCACTTATGTTATGTATTGCGTTTTCCTATGTGCTCTTGAAAGTTTTAAATTTGAGAGTAAATGAAAATTTTTGAACTACTGTATAAAGTCGAAATTTCTCTTATTGGCATTACTAAAGAAATTAGAAATCCTAAGCTTTGCTCATTTCGTTCTTTTTTTGCTTCAATTGACTTTTCTCGGACGTAAATAAGTCAGCCATACAAGTGGGATGGTTTTTCGAATATAAGTACGTGTGTACGTGTGTGCGTAATATTCACGCGACTGTTATTGTTGCTGTTGTTGCATCAAACAAATTTTGGGTTTTAGGTCAAAACTCAACACCAATTTTGGGTTTTACGTCAAACTTCAAAATAAATGAGGAATGAGTTCAACAATACTCATTTTGCGTGTTTGCGTTTCTAGACCATATGCGTATAATTTTTTTTCTTTTCCTGTTTTCTTCTTTATTTACTTATTTATGTATAAACCTTTCTAGTTTCATAATGTCATAGCTACCACCGCAATAAATTTACACATCTTATGAGTTGATTGCTTTCGTTTTCATTATTTTTCTATAAGTTTAACTAATTGTCGATGTATTAATACTTACGTCTTATGTCAATTTTTTTTTTTTTTTAAATTTGAAATTTTTTCTGTCCACGCTGTTCGGTGATGTTATTCAATAGTGGAGGCTGTACACGCTTTTCAGTAGTTGTGAAGTTTTTTTTAGTTAATTTTGTGTTAATGTTTGTTTGCATGCACAATTGTATACGTGTTAATGTTGCGACATGCATCGATAATTTTTTTTTCTTTTTTGTTCTTAACATCAGCAGCGATTCAACGGTAATTCGACTATGAGAGCCATTAGATGAGCATTTAAAGACATGTTTCGCGTTCAAGCCCTTATGGTTAGTTCAAGTATCGCTTAATTTTGCTGAATCCATACAGTAGCTGAATATAGTACAGGAAAATACAAGCAAATACGTACTTAAAATTGAAAATAGGTGTATGAAGCAATTCTGGATCGGATACACTCCCAATTTGTTTATGAAAAGTGGCTAAGCATCTGTTAATATTCGAATTAGGATTAACGAGTTCGACAAGTTCGCAATTGAAAAGTAACCAAATTTTGCAAATATCATAATATTATGTTCGTATTTCACCACATATTTTATATTTTCTTTACCGATGATGGAGGTGATTTGTGGGCCTAATCCTGTTTTTAGGAAATGAAAAGGTTAATATTTACATTGATTATCAGCTTAAAACGTTGTTTTAATTTTTTCTTTCCTTGGGTACTTATTTAAGTAGCGTGTCTATCGCGACATCTTTGTTTAAGGTTTGTAAGTATAGGCAGCGACACATAGCGTCAGAAGTTTTTACTAAAATGCAAACGTATTCCTTATTTGAGCGGAGACACGGACCACAAACTAAATATACGAAAGTACAGGGTATATTGATAGAGGGAAAGCACGATGAAAATGCTATTACACGAGGCACCGGGCGACATATAAAAGTTTTTCTTAAAACTAACACTAAAGTTAAACAAAATAGAAAATTCAACTTGAACATGATATATCCTCTTATATACATACATACATATACGTATAAATATATATGTTCATAAATGATATTTAAAATAAAACATCCAAATCGCTTTGGACGTTGTTTGAAACTGTTTGCATTTTGCAGATTTGCGGCGTTAATTTCTACCACTTTAACAGATTTGCGGCTCTAATTTCTCATTTAACAGATTTGCGGCGCTAGTTTCTTCCTTGCCTTAGCTTCGGCTGCGGTGGAGGTCGCAGTTACGGTCACCAGAATGTTCGCAACCCTCGCAATTCGAACTATAACGATATGTAGACTCACATTTTAGACGAGGACACATTTAGACGAGGAACCACTACAACAACAATTGGAAGAAGATGATGATTATGGTCAAGCATTAAAAAGAAAAAGTTGACAATTTCCATAAAACCATAGCACACCTTCGACGATATTATCCTAGCCAGAAATAAATGCAAGCTCCAGTTAACGAGGTAAGTTGATATGAAATTGATTTCATCTTATTGCAGGGTTTAGTGGTACAAGCTGAACTAGACTCTTTCGATTTTCTAGGCAATTTGGAAAAAAAAAGATTTTTGGTTAAATACTTCGAAGCCACTATACCGCTTTAATTATATAAGATTTTTTGTAGGATTTAATTTTAGTCTTAAAATAAACTAAACAAGAATTATAAAAGAATGTCGGTTGTGAACAGATGATAATGCGATTAATCGCGATCTAATTCATTCATTTTGAAACAAATCAGATTTTATTTTCATTTTTCTATACTTTCAATAACTTTTAAAATAGTTACTTGTCGTAGTTAGATAGCCGTTGAAGTAGAAGAAGAAAACAAGCCATACAGACGGACAGACACGCTTGAGTCGATATAATAGAAGGTGGGTCTATCTCAATTTTGCCTTCGGAAACTGGAATGGTTTCAGTTATAAAATGCAAGCAATTTATACATTAAACAAGTTAAAGAGTTTCATGGGGTTTACAAAAGTAATAAAAATTTTATGAAACAAAGTAAGACGTTATGATGAGGCAAGGACGGCGATTGTATGTTCCACATCGCTTCGATTAACTAACAACTCTTTAGTTATTGTTTCTTGAAATATGAAAAACCTATATACACCTTGTCCTTATATGGCTTCAGGGTTCCAAAAAATAGGAAAACGTGTTACAATTTTTGCCCATTTAATTTTTTGGAATTTTCATCATAAAGTCTTAAAATTAGTAGTTCTTGCCATACAATGTCTTACTTTTTTGAAGAATGTCTCTATGGGAAGCTCCATCTCACTTATAGCCGTCCTTTAATATGCTAACATATTGGTTTTGAAGGATGTTTGCCACGAAATACACATCGTGCACTGCCGATAACTTACAAGTAAGTGTGGTCAGGAGCCCACAGTTTGTCTTCGACAGGGTTCCTGACCGCTGGGTATGGTCCTTGGAGGAATACCGTTGTGACTATAGTTACCGTAAATACATTGTCATTAAATAATTAGAGGTGCAAATAGGATAAGTCCAGGGGGGAAAGTTTGAATAGTACCCCAGCTTCCATAGATAGTACAGCAGCTTGCTACAGGCCCTCTAAGTTGCAGGGTTATCTTGTTTGGGAGACGGAAATTATAGCTTGCATTTAGCTTGATTAAGTCTATATAGGCAGTGTGCAGATGTTAAACTTTCAAAGTACTGTTCGGAGTACTACGTGTGCGAGATTCAAAGTTAGGAGAAGTATATTAAATAAGTACAGTGCGGATGAAATGAAGGATTTATGGTCAATTCCGGCAAACAAATTTCGATGTGCTTTAATATAATTTTGTAGCATTTTGTCAAAAGAGTATTTAAGAGAACCGAGGATTTCTTTAATAGATTAAAGTCTGTATCTTCTTAACTATTTTCATTGGTGCATATAGCACCAAGGAAAACGTTCAGGGCGTTTCTTCACCAAAATTCAAGCATATATTCCTCATATCTTCCATGAACTTTGTTAAATCAAATACGCCTCATTTTGGTTGATAACTGTTTGAAATTTTTATGGCAAAATCTTTTAAATGGTTATTCCTTCGTCGGGGGAAAGAAGAGTCTTTGTTGTATCCACTTTGATGACTTTACTGCGAATGAAAGATTTTTTACTTATATACAAGGCTGCGTAAAAAAACATGCAAATATATTGTAGCTATGGGATATATGTTGAGTGGCCAGAAATTCTGGGCGAAAAATTGAAATCCCAGAAGACATGTTCTGAAGAGAGCTTTACACCAAAATTTGCAGAGGAAAAACCAAGACAGCGGATGCACCACAAACTCCCAGTCAAGTTTTCCCAATTTTGTCAATTGCAATTGTCGCAATGGAAGACGCTTCCTTTCCTGCTGATGACTTCTGCACCTTTCACTTCAATTCCATTAATAATATGTACGAATGCGAGTGGAATTACATGCTTGACTAAGTTGCAGCAGCTCCTGCCTTTTCTCACATTATTACGGATCGATTCCATATCGTATCGGCAAGAATTTCAAGATCGAAATCCATTAAATTTTTCGCTTTTCACTCGTGCAATGCCTAAATATCTTTTTGTGTCCACCTTTACGCAAATGTTCAAAGCTACGTCTAATTCCGAAACAGAGTTACAGGATGAAATGTGCCGGCATCTTTCAAGTTTTTGATGAAATCTATCGACTTTATCGACAATTGGTCAACCAGAAGGCGGCTGGTTTTCTACAGGTAGTAAGGTGGTAAGCAAAACCAAATCGCTCACGTGCTATGATTTTGATAGAAAATTTTCGCTATAAACACTACACATTTTTTCACATTGCAACGCAAAGCAAAAAATATAGCGAAAATTTTCAAAAATGTTGTCTGGCTTTACAAATGCAACTCGACGTCAAATTTATGCGGTTAGAAAGTCATCTATTGAGAGGAAACGCCGCGAACTTTTTCCTCCCCTTGTTATGCGAACGCAAGCAACTTACTGCTGTGATAATAAAATACAAGTAAAAATTCGAAATATCTTTGCCAGTAGTTCGTAACCGATAAATAGCTTCAAGTTTAACACAACTTTACCGAAAATGCATAAAAAATGGATCTACCGACACGAGCGGAATTATTTAATACTGAGCCAATGGTGGGGCGAGTATGCGAAATTTGTTAGACGTGGAATGCATACTTTTTACCTGCTATAAATGTCGAATACTTATTTTGCTGCACATAACAGGATTATTCAATTATACTCTTGTTTATTACACATTTAAACCATTTCGTTCTAATATTAACATATTTCATGTTAGCGTGCCTCATATCTGATCTGCAAAATGGTAGCAATTTATTATCATTAGTAAGCGAGCAAGCTTGCATTTCGTTTTAAAAAGTCATATTTGCCTTACTTGGCACATGCCTTGTTTGAATTTTTCCTTTTGGATAAGGACAGCACGTTTCAAGCTAACAAATCATGAAGCATGTAATGTGAAAGAAAATAAATGCAGAAACTATTCCTACTTTATAGCGAATTGTGAACACTCAGCAGTTAATATTTTTCGCTGAAATTCAATCTGTCCTCTAGTGCCGCATACTATTGAATGCAATGTAACTGAAATTGTAACGGTATGCTAATGTACATAATTCTGTCATAATATAATATGAAGTCTGTCGTCAATTTCATTTACGTTAACATCGAAAAATGTGTGTTTATTGCGTCCCGATAGACGCCATAACAACTTCGTAAAATAGAAATATTTTGAAAACATGTATTTATCGGAAGCATAGACGTTTTATGGGAGGAAAGACTAATTGGCGCAAAGGACATGGCTGGTTTAAGAATTGCCCCAATAAGCAAATCATTCCTCAGCCCTAGCATTTAGCGAGCATTCGTTTTTCGCACTTTTCCTTCTTTAAACGTTTGAAGCGCCCACTTCCCTGTGAAGAGATACGTGACCGCTGATCCACATCGTCATGGTGCTTAACGCTAGCTTCTATTTTTATGGAATTACCAAGATGAAGAAGCTATGCGTGATCTGATTCAATGAAAATGACCCTAAGCATATTTTCACTGCACGTTCAACAGAATTCGAATAAATATAACGGCGAAATTCTGGTTTTTTCTTTCCTTTAAAGATTAGGATCAATGCAAGAATTTAAAAAAAAATATTTTTTTTTTCATTACAATGCAATGCTTTAAAATTGTCTTTCGCATGAAAACTGTGAACAGCTGAGCGGAATTTAAAGAGCTGGACTTTGGCGCGCTACGTACAGGCTATAGAAATTAATGCGACCGTAAGTGCATTTAAAAAAGATGCAAATTATTTAACTAAACAGAAAAGGAAGAAGTTTGATTCTACATAACATACAACTTTTTAAAGCAATAAACTATAAACTCTAATAACTCGAAAAGAGATAGTGAAAGTGAAAAACGTGAAGGAGTAGAGCACTGCGTATTTTCGCAGACAATTGCTACAAGCACTAGTAAGTGAAAACATTCGAGAAAGTTTCATTAGTTTATACGGAATGCTTTCGCTCAATTATTTCGTCTTCATTTGAGCCATTTTCCCATGATGTTAATTTCTGTATGTCCCTTCTCCGCTCATACTGATACGTGAATAGTATTACATCTTTCATGGACGTAGGTAAAAAAAAAAATATTGTGTTACGAAATTTGCTTTTCTTGATACGGTTCGTATCACTAGATCGTGGTCTTATTCACAATCAATTTCCTTAAGGGTAGGATTATTTAAAGTTTATTTAGTTTGACCGCATTCTTAACTTAAACTTTCTCTTCGACTCAAATATTCTTTTTCGACTGGCTCTGCCTCCCGCAAATATTCTATTTATATACAATTTTACAAACATATTACTATTGCCTAAATTCATGGCGCCATTTTTAATCCGTTTATCCGCTTTTCCGCTAGTCTTTTTCGTCGGCTGGCAGCTGCATGACCTGCCGCGAATTTGCACTTGTGTATTCCCTCTCTCGGAAATTTATTTTCTGGGAAAATCAATTAGCTGAAACTAGGTGAAACCAGATTTGGCGTTTCCATAACAATATATATTTGAAACGTTATTTTTCGTGCATAGATGGGCTGCGGCAATTAGAAACTACATATAAACATTCTCGAATATATCTGAAGACCGTGGACACGAGATTGTTATGGTGTGCTTGGGTAACTTTGACTCGGCAAGGACACGAAAAAATCGTTTAGATTCGTTTCTCTAAATAAACCTTTGAGGACGTAACCGTACCTTAGAACGATAGGCGTAATTGATTGTTCGATGCAATTTCATTGCAATATATATATATATATATGCCCAGGCGAGTTGTGCTTCAACCTTTGAAAAATTTAGTAATTCGAGTACGTCAAACTCGAAACGACCGCGTCATATGGAAATCGTATATCACGTTATATGAAAACCGCGCTGTAAAAAGCTCAAAATTAGTACGAATCAAATTAATCCGCTCGACGTTATATAGAAGTGAGACTCGGAAATAAGTAAAATCAATTGTTAATCTGTTGGGTTTGTTTTGCCTTGTATGAGAATTGCATTCTCAGAGCGTCAACTTACGGTTGTGGAAAAACTTTACGAGCACAAAACTCAAGATAATATTTTAAGTACAATAAAATTATCTTTATTGAACCGAAGAGTTCGTACAAGGATACGGCAAGAAAAACAAATTACAACTAAACTAATTCCACCAATTCTTACGCCTCTAAGGTTTCCTCCTAAAGTATGTCTTCTACACTTTGACGGTTTATGGCAATTCCTTCGCTAAAGGAAACGAAAAGCAATGTTTACTATTTCCAACATGTCTTATGTGTTGGTGGCTTAACTTCCGCGCAAGCTGATGACGCAGTTCTAATATAATCTAGAAGAGAGAATACCTTCCTTCCATGGTTAAATAAGAGTCTCATTTTCGTCACTTCCTCTAATGGTTTGGAAAATACGGCGGGTGTAGTGCATTTTGAAAATTTGAGTCTTGGTCTTAAGGTTGCATAAGGTTACATACAGTTAGGATCAATAAGTATTAAAACTTTAAAAATTAAATTTAAAATTTTTTTTTGTCTTCAACCAAACTGTTCATCCAAACTGTTTTATTAGATCGCCAGAATAAAGCTAATTGGGTCTTATTAATGTTTCTCATTACGTGAGGAGTTGAAGAATGACTTTTTTATCATTGGTTTTACCATCTTCTTAAACCACTTAAGTTGACGGAATGTTGTTGAACGTTATAGGAGGGTTGACTGTGTCTAGCCACCAAATCAAAATCCTAGCCAGGATATGTGCTGATCTATCTGAATAACACAAAGATCGCGTCAATTCAATTCGCCTTTACACTTACGTGAAGACATTTTCAAACGGTATTTGCTACAACTGCCTACGTTTCGAATGGCAACATTTTAAAAACTCGGTTGTTGGAAAATTTAGACATCGTTTCAGATTTTCTACTTTTAACATTCCCTCGGTTGCGCGGCGTGGCGGCTCCTTCCTTTTCAAAGTAAACTGAGGGCTTTTCCGAGTTTTGCAACATATGTGTTAGTACAAAACACTTGTATGTTGTATAATGTTTTCCAGATTTGTCGGTCGTTCTATAATTTTTCAATTTCTCATATATACTCTCATGATTAGATTTTCCTATCAATGTCAAATAAAGAGGGAACTGTCGCTCCGATTCGGTAAAAGGCATCAGGAACTGCTAAAATATAATATACTGTTACGGAAATCCCAAATCTAGTTCATTACAGCTAAGTAATTTTCCCAAATAATAAAGTCCCTAAAAGAGAGAAAAACCGAATGCACAGTCGCGGCGCGTCATGCAGCTGTCGGCCGATGAAAACGATTTGCGGAAAAGCAGACAGGGATTAAAAATAAAACCATGAATTTTGGGTATAATAAAATGCTTGTAAAAATGCATATAAGTCGAATATCTGCGGAAGACAGAGTTAGAAAAGAAAGAATAGTTGTGTTGACCAGTCAAAAAGCATCGCTAAAAGTAAATTGTAAATATTCCTACATTTAGGAATATAATAGAACTTTGAAGTGCATTTTCTTTTCAATGTCCACGATCTAGTCATACGGACCGCATCGAGTAGCGCAAATTTGTAACAATACGTTATCTAATTAGTAGTCATGATTTTATCGTTTTCTTCGGAACAGGATCGAAGGATTGGAAGTAGTTTTGAATCTAATCTAGAGACCTTGAAAGTAAAAGTAAGTTTCGGTTGACTTTTTAATGCTCTTGGCAAGCAAGCAATAAGAAAGTAGTATAAGTACGCTTTCGAAAAAAATTATGCACACATAATATAATTATTTTATAGAAATTTCTTACAAAATTCATTTTTCATTATTTACTACGCAATATTTGTGGTCAGTTTCATTTGACATTTTTTTTTATGGTTTGCTAATTGGTTAGGCGTGCATGAATTGCTCATCTCTACTACGAATGAATAATGATCCTGACAAACTTTTTCTATGTAAGACTGGCTTTTACATTTATAATAAAACAAAATCAAGGGAGCATAAAATTTTAATGATGTTTAGAGTAAAATCAAAAAAAGGAATAAAAAGAATGCACAGAGATGACAAAGAAAAAGAGAACAAAAACAAGACAAAAGAAAATAAATATAAGACAAATAAGAAGTAAATAAAGAGAAAATAAAAGTAAAAGCAAATAAGAAATGCAAAAAAAAGAAAACTTCGTATCCACATACTCAACTCTTATTAGTTACGTGGGCAGAACGCACCGCGACCTAGAAGATCTATTGAACCCTCTAGTTTTAGGATTCTTATGAATCCCGCCATCTTCTTTGGATCAGAGCAAAATATCGCGTCCAGCTTTGTAGAATGCTCGCCAAACACATGGTGTCTGATTCTGCAGATGACCTCACATTCACATAGAATGTGATGGGACGTTTGCCTCGGCCCTTGGCAGAATCTGCATGAATTGGTATAGAATGTTTTTCAGATGGTACCTGAGGGAATTATGACCCGTGTAGAAGCCGCTGATGCGCGGATTGTTCTTATTTCCAGCAATTTATGTGCCCCTACCGGAAGATTTTTTAAATCTTTTTGCCTGCCGTTGTCCTGCACACTCCTTCCAACGGCAATCCACTTTATTCTGCGCCCATTGCGATATCAGTCTATTATCTTCTTGGCACGCCACAACTTAACTAGGGGCGTGCCTCTTAACCGACTGTGTTAAATGGCCGTGGAAACTATTTAAACCAAGATATATGCTATAAGTTATAAGTTATATATAGTTCTTTGCTTGTTCAGATATTGTGGACATATTATTTCAGATGAATTATCCGATGCAGATTGTAAGTTATAGTTCTTTGTTTATTGTGGGTCCGTAAACGCTGCTTGTTGATATCCCTCTCTTTATACCTCGATGCACACTGGACGATAGTTTGAAAGTAACCAAAGGTGATTATATATCGCGCAAACAACCATGCTAAAGTTTTATGTACCCAAAATGCATTCGATGGGCCTTATAAAGCTACCAGTTTCAACACTTATTACTTACCAGCACTTATTGTACATTTATTATACACAGGCTTTTACCTCTTAGGCCGTATTTTACAAGTCCGCGGCTCAAAACCAAACGAAAGGAATCCATGGATAGATGGAAGGGTAGACAAATGGACATTATTAAGTCGATCCAGAATGTTACTAATTTAATCTAACACATAAATAGGAGATTGGCAAAGACGAAGACACTTTTTATCTTTTGCTGTCCTAGATTTTTCCTTGCATTTGTTATGCTCATTGTATACACAGTCTTGGCTTCTATTGGAAGTTAACGAGTGGAATGATTTAAAGAGCTAATGCATGTCCTTATTTTACGAACAACTACTAGCATATTCGACTGAAGCTGAGTGGTTTGCGTCCACCACTTTTATCTTGAAGGCAATTAAAAAAGCATAAGGTTTCGTTAGTTTATAATATTTTCAAATTTTTTATTTTTTATTGTTATTGCAAAAACATCTACAGAATATAAATGAAAATTCTTATCGTCTTATCTATGGCGGCTTATGAGTAATGACTAAAAAACCGAATGTTAATTAACAGATTATTTATTAAAATAGTTTACAACGTTTCTAATCTCTACTGAGATTAGGTATAGAAATTCACCAAATGTGCATTCGTAGGAGAAACCGTGGTAAGCTTCAAATCTCTACGTGGCTTCTCTTGATGATGGTCATGAGTGTAATATCCGTATGACCCAGGACGGGATTCGACTTTATTTATCAAAATAAAAAGATGCCCCTTTTGTGGGGCTATTTGTCGAGACGCTCAGAATATGTTTCATTTTTCGCAATCACCTCCACATTTGATCTAAACCCTTGCAAAGGAATAATGCGCATTATGGGTGAGATCTGAAGAATATAACGAGTGTGGCAGAGCCACTCAGAGAGAGAGAGAGAGAGAGAGAGAGAGAGAGAGAGAGAGAGAGGTGGGTCCTCGGACCGAAATGTCATGACTGGCTTTTATTGATTCCTGTTTCTTCGATACTTGGAGGCGCCAATTTTAGGTTATTTCCTCCGTTCCTCAAGCCAAAGGTAATATGTCCCTTCTTCTTCTTCTTTTCTAAGATANTGGGTGAGATCTGAAGAATATAACGAGTGTGGCAGAGAGAGAGAGAGAGAGAGAGAGAGAGAGAGAGAGAGAGAGAGAGAGAGGGAGGTGTGTGTTAGAGCCATCCAGTCATGACACGCATTGCTTAATTCCTTTTTCTTCGATACTTGGAGGCGCCAATTTTAGGTTATTTCCTCCGTTCCTCAAGCCAAAGGTAATATGTCCCTTCTTCTTCTTCTTTTCTAAGATACGATGAATAATAATATAACATACGCTACTAAAATCAGCTCACATCCTTGACGGTCGGTTGCTGGGCGTCACGTACCGTATGAAATATCTCGTGGTTGTGTTACAGATTCAAAGAGTGCTGCGAATTAATAACATGTTGATGGTTTTGTTTTACTGTGTGTAATTGCGACGTACATTTGGAATGAAGTGCTCTTATATAAATTTTCACGCAACGTAATGAATGCTTTGCCCCTTGATAGTTTTGGCACGTCAGCGATCTCTTGCACTTTCTTATTTAGGTTATCGAGAATAACTTTCAGGACTATTTGCTCCGCTTGCAATATTGCTTAAAATAAGCAAGCTACGGGTAAATTGTTCCTCTCGATGGAGAAGAAATGCGTTAACACTTCTTGAGCAAATGCTGGGTTTGAATTGTACTTTTCCCCATTAAAAAGCAATGTTTGGACTTTTGCAGTGATAAAAGAAATACTTGGAACGCTGTAGCTGTTTCGAAAATGATCGAAACGAAATGAAATTTTAACAATCTTCTTGTGAGCATTTGCACTTTCTAAGAATAATACAGTTTTTTGTCTGGAGACAACGTTATGTGTGTCGGTCTCGATAGAATACCGATTGCAGTGCTCAATGTAGGTGTCAGTCTATAGTCAACGCAAATGTATCCCCGTGCTGTGGTAGTTTTGAGAACACTTTACAATTTTCAAGAAAAAACGAGAACAACTCAACATTAACTAACACTTTACTTCAAGCTAAAGTATCTTTGCAGACAAAGAAAAAGTTCTTTGCTAATGATTATTGCTACTTGGGGAGTTGAGGGACTATGCAAATTATTGGCAGTATTGGAATGTCGAATACATGTACACTTCTCCTTATAACTTCTCCTCACCAACAAATTTAGAACACTTCGATCTTTGATCGTGGGCATTACAATGAGATCAGACCTTATCAAAGAATGAGGTCTAAAAGGCTTTAAAAAGCAACAAATATAAGCACCAGTTATTTAACTATTTTCGCAGTTATTACTTTTTACAATGGGTTTTCTTCACAACATCTGAAGGGTTGAAATCTATGCAAGTTTCCTTGTTATTAAACAAAAGTGAAAAAGTTGGTAGGCTATGAGCTTTTATTTACCACAGAATATTGCTTGAATGCTTTAGAAGGCAATACAAGGAAATGGAAACTTTAATTCTTCCCTCACTAATTATCCTACTTTCGTTCAGTAATAATCAACTAAGCTAACTTTTACGTTCTTTTATTTTAATTATTAACTGAATTCTATTTAAAGTAGATAAACCGTCCACCGAAATTATTAATTGTTGCATTTGTATTTTTGTTTAACGCAAAATTCATTTCTGCTTCCCACGCAATGTTCGATTTTTATGTAGTTATGTATTATGTAGTTATATATATACTTCCTCCCGCGTCCCTCGCGTTTACTGTAATAATACAGCAACGTCAGCAACAAGCGTAACAATATCCCGGAAATTCCTCACAAAAGGAACAGAATAACGAATCTAGTGCTGATCGTTATGGTAATTCATTAAGTTCTCAACGCTCTTAACAAAGAAATTCAGTTGCGGAAATCGCGGGAAACATTCAAAGTTATCGGTGATATGGAAGAGGCTTTATGCGAACTAGTGATGCATATTAAATCATCCGACGAATACTTCGTGTTGGGTTTTATGCCGCCAATGGACTTATGGACTTACTCTATTAGCTCATAGTTTGTACGCTTTATTTTCATTTTTACGAACAGAAGAACTTTTACCGCAGATAGTGGACAAAATTTATATACTTTACGTGGGTTGTGACCTTCGCTTCTGTGCGTTATACAAAAATTTTGAAAAACCTTCGAATTTATGCCACAAATTAGGTAAGCTTGGCTGTTTTTTCCATTTTGTAAAGGCATTACAGCATTGCCCAAAGAATATAAATATACATTTTGATAGATTTGTCTGCTGTACGCATATCCTTCGAACGATTTGGCACATTTTCAATATCGACATGCGTGCAAGAACTTTCAATGTTGCTGCCATGCTTAAATCGATCGCGAATTCGACGCTGCTCAAGAATGTACATACTTTGTGGGGTCTCTGAAGCTTCCGTCTGGAAAAACGGTCTGATGCATTTAATTTTTAACAAGATTCGCCCTTTGGCCAAAACATTTCAATGTACCAAATTTCATAAATATGGCGTAGGGTACGAAAGTGATTCTCAACAACATATTGCAGGCTTTGTAGAACTATTTTCTGCTTCGGCTTATCAAACTTCAAATTCCAAGCTTTATGCATCTTTATTGTGCACAAGTAAACTCTGCTACGTCAGTAATTCCTTTTACTCGGATTGAAGCGTAAAAGTCTTCGTTGTTTGACTCTGAAAGGTTTTTGTAAAAAATTCGTTTAATTCATAGTTTTGTGAAAAACAGAGAGAAATAACAAGGAACCAACAGATACACAATTTATTATCCATTTCGTATATTGCGTACCTTTGGTTGTTGTCAAATGAATGACAAACTGAGCTCTGTTCGTGTTTCGAAGTCTGTAGTCGAAAAAATCAAAGAAATCTGAAATAAAATTCCAACAAAATTTATTTGCCAAATTTTTGTGTATATTTCTGCTTTGGCGATGTCCTTACACATTGCTCAGGTAAATAGTAATAAGAAATCTGAGTATATAAATTCGTTTCAGTTGCTTTCCTCGCTTTAACTCGGATATAAATATTAAATAGGGTATATCGTGATTTTGCACTCTTTCCGTTTTCCGTTTTCCGTTCTTTTCATCTTTTCTATGGTTACTTCTTCTTTTTTTTTTTCGACGTAAATAATCTTTTAAGTATATACAAGATATACAAATGTTGGATTTAATGCACAGTAAAAAAAAGAAGCATTCTTAGCTCAGAATTTCTATGGTTAACATTGAAAAAATAAGTAGCGACTTATATATAGATATGTATCCTGTATATATATCAATAGCTACTGAAGCTGCACAACGAATAAGCAAGTAAGAGTCAGACAGATTTCCGGCGCTTAAAGCGAAAGTCGCTTATTACATCGCTGTGTGTGTATGTGCATGTGTGAGTGAGCGAAAGGTAAGAATTTGTTTAGTGTTGTGCTGTAGAGAACTCGAAGAGTAGTTGAAGAAAGGAAATGAATATTTATAACCCACCAAATTGTAAGAAAATGGAGAAAAACTGCGAAAAAAAAGAATTATAATAATGCTACATACATATAAACTTCTTTTTATGATGCAATTCATCACAGTTCAAAAGGCGCCCAAGTTTAAATTCAAATTTATGATATTAAATGGAATTTTTTTTTCTTTTCGAAAAATAGAGAAAGTACAAGAAATTCACTTTTGAACTGAACGTCCATAAAACTAACATTTTAGAAGTTACGAATACATACACAATAAAATAAAATAAGACAATATTACGTAGCAGGATAGAAAAGACTAAATAAATATGACCATCAAAAAAATGCAGGTTAACTAAATAAAAAAGGAGTGGTTTCGCGTAGAGCAAATAATTCAATATTTTAAACGAAAACCATTTTGTACTAAATGTCTACTGGGCGTCTACGTGCAGCGCCTTAGTTTCCTATAAATCAATGAAGTTCTTGAGGAACCATTTTCAAAGTCAAAGCGAATCTAGTGTTCGAATTCTTACGGCACAAGTGGAAAGCTCTGCTGGCCTAGCAAATGGCTTTCTGATCTATAATAAAAGATGATTTTCCCCGAAACATAAAACTGGACAGAAAGTTAGAGGAGTACGGAATTGCAAAAGCAAGTCGGACTAAATTCACCATACACATAAACGTATATCTATATATATGTTAAACAGAACTACATGGAATAAAAGAACTTAGCTAACCTTGGAGTGTGTAAAAATGTTTTTAATAATAAACGGTCCATAGCAGTTAAGAAATTTGTGAATTAAACTTAAAAATACTCTACATAAAATTGGTTTATATGCATTTACTCCACGCAAATTATTGAAAGCTTTTAGCTCATAAAGACAGGAATATTCAAAGACAAATTAAATAATTTTAATGTAACACAAATTATTATTGCGCGCTGGAAGAAGTAAAATTCATTCAATAGAAATGTTCGAGGGCATTATAAATTGCTTCCCCGAGGGCCGAGAAACAATGCAATAATTAACTTTTCTCTTACGATGTCTGTTTGATGAGTGAACGTAGTTGAACGAGATTTCAGCAGTAGATTGAAACGTAAGTCTATTCTTGTTCAAAACGTCTGTGACTCTGCTTGCCATAGTTTGCGCGTGTTTGCCATGGAGACGCAATTAGCAAAATACATTTTTTTGCCAGAGATCTTATTACCCTTCATTCCATTTGCGCCACAAACAATTGTGTAATTTTGTATCAAATAAGTGCTATGGACCAATTGTCATCATCATGTACTAAAAATTAAACATTTTTTTCATATGAAGGTTTTCTTTTAGTACAGGAGAATGGTTTAAAAAGAAAGAAAGTTGCTTCAAGCTTGTCGACGAGAAATTATAAAAATCGCAATGTTCTTCTGTTTTTTTCATATAACAGCTTTTCCGAAACAATGGGTTAGTCGTCGTAAAATTTGTCCAATCCTATCCTTTCGCAGTAGAGTTCCTCTTAAAAATAAACCGCGTCAGTTTACCAAATTTCGTTGAACATTAGAATCTCAAATCTGAAGTCATTGATATAGCAAAAGTCGGGTTTACCCTACGCCCTCCTGGGCATTATATACATCGTCATTAAGTCAATATTGCTGCCGGCAGTATGCCGTCTATCGGCACCAGCACGATAAGCTAATCCCGTAAACTTTAAGTCGCCAATATTTTTAGAGTCTCTTGCGGCGTTCTTAATTTATTGCTGGGGAGTTTCTGAAATATCTTTAACTTTGGACATTTCCATGTTTCTTTCGTCATATTATATTAAACCAATTACAAGCCATACACAAAAACATAAAACATTAAAAATAAAAAATAAATTTTATATAATAAAATACTTTTTTTTTTTTTTGTTATTTTGCTGATTATTTTTGGGAAAACAGCCAAACACAATATTTACCCTCAGTCATTTCAACAAAATAAAATGTGTGCGCAAAGGTGTATGCTTTTATAAGTGAATTGGCATTCACTACTATCAACACAAAATATTTACAAGACTTTTTTTACTCGGTTGTATGTTCATTTTAATGCTTTATTAACTATTCATGAATAAATGCAAGGAAGAACCAACAACGGCACCAACAACTGACTAACCATTCAAGGTGTACATTACATTATTACAAGAATATTACCGCAAGAGCACACACACACAAATATATATATATATATATATATATATAAATACATAAAGGTTGGAAATGTTTAAAATAGTATTAGTGGTTGCATGAACAACGTACACTTTGTGTTAAATTAAAATACTTGAGGTGTACAATTGGAAACTTTAAGATATGCTCGTTGGAGCTCTAACCGCTTTTGCACAGCGCGTATTGTACGAGACAAATTAGAGAAATTCTTTTTATTCTCTCTCTCTCCCTCTCTCTCTCTCTCTCTCTCTCTCTCTCTTTCCTTCTTTCTTCCTGCTTATAACACTTGACAAACTGATAAGATGTAAAAAATGTTCATGTTGAAGAAAAAACTCCAAAAATTTTTGAACAGTTGTTGGAAATTGCAGAATATTTCCTTAAAAAAGTTTCTCTCTCCCTAACTTGCTTCTACGTCCTTAAACATTTCCCTATACAATTTAAAGCCAATTTAACACGTTTTCTTTTGCATTACCGTTATTGTTAAATTTATGCATATGTATTGAAAATATCTTCGGTGGCTTGCTTCTATTTTTTGTATGTTGCTTTACTCTGACTACCTCATGAATAGATTTGCATTCTCTCTAAATTGAGTGGCCATTCAAGGTAATTGAAAGGAGGACATGATTATTTTTATAATCACACCGAAGAAGAGTTAGAGAAAGTACTTATTTCTAGTGAAGTAAATTATTTCTTCAAAGCTTTCCTTTATTAAGAAAGAAAATCTTCTTTTGTCTTTGTAACTTCCTAAAAATTTACCGGCTCATTAGACAAGGTAGTTATAAGTTTGATTGGTATAAACAAGCAGTGTAAGGGGACGTTTGCTGAAAGCAAGAAAAGAGGAAATTTGCGACTTACTTCAAGGAAAGAAACCTGGCGAAGGTGTCATTTTTACATCCACGCACATAATACATGAGATACGCGTTGTCGGCCGCATGGAACGTATACGTTATGGACTAATATGAATTGGCTTAAACATGACTGACTGCCCACCTTCTATTCAAATCATTTGTTTTAGAAAAGCAAGTCTGAAAACTTTCCTTAGCTCTCTTACATAAACTTTGAAAGTTTGATTAAATCGAATCGGCGGTTTGGACGCTAATACCAACCAATCGTATACGAAAAAGTCCAAACGTTATATTCGGGCAGGGCCGACTATTAAATATCCTACATTGCTTTGCTTTATGCAATCCTTCGTCTAACGATATTGTCCACAGACGGAGAAGAACGCGAAAAGTAAACGTACGTAGCTTAAATTTACGATAGTAAGCTTACATATCAAAATTTTATTTTGTACCGCTTCTCATTATAAAAGATTGGATTTTAAATCTCGTTGTCCCGTGGAGACTTATTCATCATAAAAGTGTCCTGAAATATTAAAAACGGGAAACCTTTTTCAGAGAACGACCGCTTCACTACAGGACATGGGCAGTGATTGCAAATGTGGTTTTCTATAATATTCGTTCTTGGGTGAGCATATGTCACTAAAGCTTTTTAATCAAAGTACCTCGAAAATTTTTCCTGTCAAATGAAAAGAAGCTGCAGACAGACAGGCTTCGATCGATTTTAAAAACGATTCTTAATCGATTATTATATCAAAAGCCGCCTCTTTCTCAAGTTGTTCTCGATGTTACAGTACATCGTCGCATTTTATTATTCTTTTACCACAAGTGATGTAGGATATAATTGGAGTCCAACTCCCTGAGATAAATTTGCTTTGACATAGCACATGAAAAGAAAGAGTTTTCATTATTATGAAATTTGAAAATAATATTAATATATATTCATTTTGTCGGACCAAAAGTAAGTGTAAATAAAACGAACTTTTGACTGAGGTTTGGATCAATGCATCAATGTATCAATGTTCGGACTTTTCAATTATTTATGGAATACAATAAATACATACTTGCACGGCGTACAGAAATTGTTCAAATTATTACAGAGCTTCATGATTACGATTCGTTTATGTGGGGTGAAGTTCATATTTGGTTAAGGGACTTTGTGAATTGGGCTTATTGCCCCTTGCTGTAAAGACAGCACATTTTAAGAATTAAGGAAAAATAGCATGAACCAATATCTAAAACAAATGAAAAAAAAAAAAACACTTATTCGATGACTCCATATGAAAGCTCCTTCACTGTGGAACTGACATTCTTTTTCTAAGTTTCAGATTTTTGTCGTATTGTCTGCGAACGTGTTCAAGGCAACAAACGCGGGCCAATCGCCTTCGACCGCTGCTATTATGATTATCAAGAACTTATTAGCGAGCGAATTTCTAAGCGCTAGAAACGGAATGAGAGAACTAACATACGTGCACTCTAAAAAATAATGTAAATAAAAAGAAGAAGACAAAATAATTCATTACAAAATACAGCTTAAAGCTGTGCACTAATGTATCTAATTAAGTCTACAATCCTTATTTATACTTCCTATATCTATTAGATGGAAAAAAAGGGGATGGAAATGAAAAAAAGAAACAAATAAACACGTTGTAGATAGGTTATCCCAAACATTAACTGAGGGAAACCTTTTCGCGTAATACAAATCCGTATTTATTTTTGTATAAAAACGCTAATAGTTTTACCTTATATCCAAGTAAAGATGGCTCCAATATGGGAGGGAATGAAATCGGGAACTGCCATGGTTCAAACTTAACAAAAATAATTTTCTTAGCAAAGGTCCTATTATTCTTCATCTAATTTTCGCACGACATATCAAAGGTTACCAGTTTGTAATTGCGTGACAGCTTACTTTGCGTAAAGAGTTGCAACGACCTAGTCACTCCGCCCGTATACCCAGTTTAAGACCGTCGTTCTATCCACATATATCAATACATTCTTTATATATATTCTCTCTGCATCTATAAGTATATTTTATATCCGATCTACATAGAGTAGTAGTGGCTAAGTTACCGAATCCGACCGTAAGAGAAGAAGAAAATAATTTCCTCTTCCTGCTTCTTGACTGAACCGCCGTAAGAGTAAAACGTAAAAATAAAAAAAAATCCGTGTCCGTCCGATAAAATCCGAGGCGATAGATGCCGAATTGGTAATCAGAGTAAAGACCGTCTGTACTGTCCGACGGCCATCGACAATAGCACATTTTATGGTGGGAGTTCTTTGTTGTGAATTTGTATACTTGCTCTGATGTTTAATATATGGGAAATAGGATTACCGAAGAGTTTTATTCAAAAGAAAAGCAAAAAGAAGAGAACTTGCCGGGGGTAAGAACATCTGGGTGACCCGCTGAGGCTATCCAAAAAAGGGAAAATTCGCATCTTCACAGAGATTTACGTGAGTGGGTTTCAAAAAATAATCTCACGAGGTCCAATTTTGGTAGAGATAACATTTAAATCGAACTACTTTTATAGTATGCTTCAGGTTTGATCATAAAACATTAATAATAAAAATTTTTTTCTATATAAAGGCATACCTTTCTTATCAACGGTACATGGGGGGTTTGCAAGAAACTAGTCCACCCGGTCTAAAATACTATTACTTACTGATTTTTGAAATTTTGAAACTTGGAAATCGTTTTTGTGTAATGTTTGTGTAACGTTTTGTGTGTACACCGTAAAGCGTTATTGCACGGAGAGTGATCGTAAACATGGCCACATCTAATATGGTTCGCCGTTGAGCCAAAATATGACAAAATGTCTTAGAGCTTGATACCGGTAGGTTGAACACAATTTTGATGGGCACACACCAAACGGAAAGCACAAAAAAGAGTTTAAATCTATACATGAAGAAATGATTCTGAATCAACTGTCATAAAATATGTGTGCTTTGTTTGTTTTATGTTTTTCTGGCTTTTATATGTGCATCGACAACAGCTTAATTTAGCCCGTATCATGAGTAATGTAGGATATGAAAACAGATTACTGTAAGACCGTTTAAATCCGAATTCTTTTAAAGTTGCATTGGCCATTAAATTATACCTCACACGCATATTACGCAAACGGACAAATTCAATGAAACTTTAAAGTTCGCAACGATGAGCAAAAGAACAACTTTGTGTAAATTGCTTTGTAATTTGGCGAAAATAGAAAACTAAAATTTAATTCTTTCTCTCTAAATGACAAAAATTACCCATAAATTCAAAATTGATTTCGTAAGCTTTAAAAAATAGGTTTATTTTATTTTTCACTTTTTCCCATTTTTAATTTATAATGAAAACATCCTGGAGACTTTTTCGATTCTTTTCTGACTTTTTTTTTTATATTTAGATTTTTCCTTTGTATAACACATTGTAAAAAATTAAATTGAATTGTTGTGCATTGAATAAGAGGGCGAATGACAAGAAATAAAAAGAAAGTCAAGTAAAAGTCAAGTTTAATCAAGTGTAATGTCATTAAATTTGCAAGATAGCTGAACAATAAAAAAAAGAAACATTTCGCCATCGAAATTAAATGAAGAAAGAAACTTTGCGAAATATTATTTTTATAAAAAAAAGAAAAACAATTTGAGTTCTGGCGATTACTCATTACAATAAGCTATGATGATGCGATATCTCTTAAGCGATGCTTTGCTGGATTTTCAATGGGGTCTTCTCTTCACAATGACTTAACATTGGATACAACATTTCATTATACCTATCATAAAGTACAGTACGCTGATATGTTCTTTGCAAGCTCAACGAAATATAGATGAGAAAGATTAGCAGAATAGAGGTTCGCGTGCTTCCTTCCGAAGTCACAATTAACGGTGTCAAAGCTGTGTCGAAAAAAGAAAACTTTAGTTCATATGTTGAAATTCAATTGAATAACTATCTGGCCATCGATTTTTCGCAAGTCGTCATAGCTATTATCTTTTATTTTGTAATTACTAGCCAAACGTTATGCAAATGTCTAGAGTTCTTTCTGCGATCTTCAGTCCTATGTTGACTAAAGACCGTTTTGCCATATGCAGATTCACATTTCGTAGGACCAATTAAATGGAAGGGGTTTTAAAAACTAACCCTATTCAATACAATTTTTTCATAACAACTCAGAATGCTAAAATATTGTTACCGAGCCATTTTTGTAGAGGAATTTTGAAAATCGCTTTTTTCCGTGTAAGAATTTTTCAAAGCAAAGCGTTATATGAGGAGTTGTAGAAATTTTGATTACATAAATTTATTTTCCAGATCCGTCTGTGTGTAATTTCCGCTTCGCTTGCACGGCGACGAAGTCTAATTTAATAAAATATTTCCTAGATAAAATAAGTTTTCTAAATATGAATCGCATCACCTGACTTTCTGGGCTGGCACCTTCCAATATGATTTCCAATTCCAATTCTAATTTTTATAAAAATAATCTACGTTGCATCAAAATAATGTGCAATTTTTGGTGTACTATTACGAAAATAAATGAATAACTGTATTAGGCGAAGTGGCGCAGGGTTTTTAATAGTCAGCCACGCTCAACTATAATGTTTTTACTTCTTTAATGGTAAATTTACTAAAATTAAATTACGTCTTTTTTGCTGAACGAAAAGTACTATTAAAGCTTAAGGTTAAATGACGATTTTGGCACATCATTGTTTATTCGGAGTTCTCCTAATAGAACGATATCGATACAAGTGACCCAACCGAAGTATTCAACGAATTCAGAGCAGAAATTGGAAGATTTTTTCTCAATAGTAAACAAATGCTTTCTACTTAATATTCAAACTATATTACCTGTTAAATTACGTTTGTTGCGTTAGCTACGTATGTAATGCTAAATGTTTGAAAATGATGATTTCAGGAATAATGGAAACAGCAATATTTATAATCGGCAAGTAATATAGTTAGTAATCGGGTTATAGAAAAGAGCAAAAAATTCTTTGTAACAAGTAAAAGACAGGTGTTCTTGGTTGAACATTTTTATCCTTCGTTTATTTGCAGACTATGCCCGATAAGCGCCATTGTAAACGTAGCAAAAAGTGTAAAATTTACGCAGAAGACTGTATCTGGCAATCTTCGAACGGTAATTACTTCTCACAATATCGATATAAGACGGACCTTTTTCACGAATATTTTATGGGTTGAGTTTATGTATTGATTGACATTAAATGCCCATATCACTTCAAAGTGATTATAAGGCCCCTCTTATTATTATTAGGAAAGAGATTGTATCTACCTATTGAGATATAGAGCTAAAGGAAATTTTTTGGGTAGAACTAAAAATGTGAGTATTATAAACAATTCATTTTTTCTCATGTGTAATAATTGAATCTTTTCGCTAATGAAACGTTTTCTTCGGTTCTGTGCTACTCCCCCGGAAAACAACGCCTTTATTTTATGAAAATTTGGTACCACAAATCGACAAGTATTGCCTGTAAATGAGGATAACATTAATAAAATTATCCTAAGTAACAAAACATCTATCTAAACATTATTAATAATATACTGTTCTGGTAAATCCACACAAAGATAGGAAGGCTTGCAGCATTCATCGTTCAAGATAAATACTTGCATAGTTTCGTTGCTGTTACGTGCTGTAAAACACATTCTCAAATCCTTGCTTGGTTTCCAAAATTCAAATTCTCTACTTTGCTATGTCTACGGTCTCAGCAGCAGCAGCAGCAACCAAAAATTCGAAGTGATTGCCTAGCAATTGTTGTTATTTGTTGTTACTACTACTTTTGCAGGTTTACTGTAACGATTTCTGTAATTTACTGTTCGAGGATGTTTTGATGATATCTTTTAGGCACTTTCGGCTATTCAATGTTACGCTCGAATAAATGGTAGGACGTAAGAAACTTTGGTTTGAGATCGCAAGCCACATGTCTATGGAAGAATATTATTGCTGTTGCCTTTGTTGGATATTTGTGATTAGTTGATAAATTCAAATTAACAATGTGGCAATGAGACACTTTGAATATAATCAGATTATATATCAATAAATCAATTTTCAAATAGCTAAGTAATTTGATAAAATAAATCTATAATTGAAAATTGTTGTTTGAAGTAAACTTCTTTGGCAACAATTTCAATAATGCTACAAGTGAGTTCAATTTCTTAGTCTTCCTTTAGGTGTGCTTTAAGCAATTAAACATTTTTTTTTTCAATTTCAGTATTTTATACAAAACTTACTTGTTCTTATTGATCAAATTATTGAAAAATTCCACGTACCTGTAATAGAAAAATAAAATAATGACAACATATTTTAATATCTGTATTTCATTTTGACATGTACTTAAACTCTACATTTAACTATTTGTTATCTCCTTTGGATAAAGTTCTTCCTCATTCCCTTCTACCTTAAAACTTAACCAACTTAAAGGCAATAAAAAACTTTTAAGGTTTCAATTTAGCAGAGTTTATGATAAAAGAAAATTGAAAAAGAAAATATATTCGAGCAAACGTCTTTCTTCTCCGGTTATGTAGTTTACCGTTATTCATATCATGTCACTTGATAGCATAGACGGGTAAGTCTTTTACATCTGGTTATTTAATATATATGTTGTGTGTATGAAAGCCTGCGAATACGCTGCAATTGTTACTTACTGTCAATGTCATAATTCTTTATAACAGTGTCTTTCTGGGCCAACAGCCCAAACGCGTTACGATACTTGTAACAAATGAAAAGAGAATACGAAAACACACAAAAACTACTAGGTGTCATAACAATACATGCTGTTGTCATACCCCATGCATACAGAATAATTGGATTAAAACTAGCAAGCAGCCGAGTGACGATAACAACACAAAATCGGTGTATAAAGGAAAATGCCCTACACAAAAGAACAGATTTTAGTAAAGGAGTTAAGTTAAGAATGGGAAGGTAGAAGAACATGAATAACAGGTTAATGACATTTCTTGGAATAAATCCACTTGAGAATAATTCTGATTCAGACATAAGAGGATAAGCGAATAGGTGATGAGGAGTTATAAGGTGTATTGCGATAGTTTTATTTTTTTTAACTTATTTTTTGAAAGACAAACATTTTTATACCTTACGCTACTTATGGTATAAAAGCCCCGGAAGTACTTTAGATGTGTCTATGTTATCTATATTTAATTATTCAGAAAGTAAGTCTAAATCGATATAAGTTTGTTTGTCCGTCTATCCATTTAATATACTTTTGTTCAACCAATAGATCGCAATTTTGAGATATTTTTACGAAGTTTGGTAAACCAACGTGTTTTGGCCGCTGTTGAAGAGGTTAGCATCGGACCACTTTTTGGACCACGCATTATTTTAAAAAGTCTTTATATGAATAACTGTATTAAGCGATGTTGTGTTAGGTATTTAATGAAGCGCCTTGACCCGCTGAAATATGTGTACCTATTTTTATATTCACAATGAAAGAAAGAAGGAAACGCTCTAACTTAAATTATTCCGTTTATAAAAGGCTATATAGTAAAGGTTTTCCATAATATCATAATGTAGAGTTCATTATAGAGATGTCACATAAAACTCTTCATCAGTGTTTGTGTTTGCCCCTACGTCGACGGTAACCATTTGATAGCAAAATACTGATATATAATGAGGTAAAAAATGGGGTTAAGATTTCCATAATTTAGACAGTCTAAAAACTATTGAGTCCAAATAAAAACATCTGATACATCCAAAGATATGCTTTAGTACGAATTGCACGAAAGTAATAAATGCAGAAATCATGGTCCTCCGGGGGCTAAGTACTTATTATTAATCAAAAATTGTTTCACAGTAAGTATGCTTAAAAATTTGTTTTTATTTAGCTTGCTTTTGAAAGTTTTACACATCTACGAACAACATTTTTCATTTATAATGATTATTATAAGTTAATACTTTTTTTTTTTGTTTTACTACTATAACCGTTTTGGCTGCAGGTCATTATTATCATTATGTCCCAAAGTCTACAAAGTCCATATCTTTTCTTTTATTATATAAAACAAAAAAATATGAAAAATGTTTTAACTTCCGTTGTTGATGTCTCCACGCGTTTCTTGCACTCTATACAGAGTTATTTAGGGGCGGTGTAATGCTTTCCCGTTTCCGGAGATTTTCTTCTCTTATCTCTTTGCACCATCGTCAACGTTCACAGTCTCTATCTCTTTCCCTTACTTTAAAATACTTGACTTTACATTTCAAATGACAGTAACATTAAGTACATATATACAATAAAATGAAACGATAATCATCTATTGTCTGCTACATTAGTACCAAGATAACATTTCTCCCTTGTTCTCTTATTTCATTTTAACCCGGTAATTGTTGGCCATAAATCCTGCGCTTCTATACGGTTACATATGAAATATTAGATATAGTCTGTTTTCAGCGTGAAAATTTTATTTTTAAACCAAAGAATATCAAATAAGATGAAGGTAAAAGACTTACTTAATCTTTCAACTACACTTCTTCAGAGAAACGTTGCTTCTTATAATCAAACAATCACTCTTAATCATATAGGGCACAGACCACATGTTTCATAAGTTTTTAAATGTATTTATAAAAATAAATAAAAAAAAAAAACGTTAAAGATAGAAACGTTCCTATTTATCTATCTATCCTATTATAAAATGTTTACCTTTTTCCATCACATTTATTTGGCTTCTTGTCGGCTTTTTATTTTGGCGTTATTATCGTTATTATCGTTTAGCTATGCAAGCAAAAGTATTCGCAACGAAGTTTATCTTCACATTATGATGTCGTTAAGTAATAAAGAAAATTTCCAGCTTAAGTTTGCATATGATCTTCAATTTAAAACATAGTGAAGTGCTTATCAGTGCTAAAAAATTATTATCTTATTGATTCACCTTTAATAAGAAGAAAAACTAAATTGTTTAATTTACTTGTGCTTAAAGTTTTTTGGTTTAATCAAAGAAGGAGTAGGTATATTATAAGGCTCTTGTGACAAATTTTGAATGCAATGGCGGTATGGTAGCTAGTGTTGCATACAATTCCGGTTCCTTTAAAAGGTGCATCGTAATTTTTCCAAAATTTTTCGCTCTACTATCACGGACGTAATTCGTCCGTTATCAAGTTTGACTTAGGATTGTGTTTTATTGATTTAAGAACAGTCAAAGTGTACAAATCGGCTAATCGACGATGTGTAAAAATCAAGTTTCTAACATTAAACGGTATAGTGCAAATATAGCAGGAGGTAAAATATTATGCAACCAGAAGTAGTCCTCACTGAATTTATCTGCCCTAATCGAAAACTACTGCAAATATATTCGAACCGAATTTCTCGCAACTGCAACTTAACTCGGAACCACGTTGCACTATTTTCCATTTGGAGTTCTTCAAAGAGCCCGTAACGATGATATATAGCATTTAGCTCAGATTTGAAAGATCTTACCAAATTTTAGAGTTACGGCAAAAATTATTTCAAAATAATATTTTCTCTTAATTTAAAGAGAACACAAAACTGAATAGCGGTTCTGAGCTACTTTCAAACGTTGTCGCGCTAAATTAATTTTAGGTTTTGTTCTAGCAACAGACAGAGGGGTGGAGGGACAGATAAACATGGCTCTATCAACTTGAAGTTGTCTTTACGGTAAATAAACCTGTAATTAAAACACAAAGAAGACAAGACCTTTCAATTTAAAAATTACGAATGAAGAGTAAACGACTGTAAATTATAAGTTAATTTAGGACACATAAACTTCACTCAAAACTCCACAAATTGCAATATGTTGGTTAACCGATATAAAAAAATGCAATGCTTTTAAACTATCAATTATATTGTCTCGTCGACGCAATAATGGTTGACATTCGCTCTAAAAAAAAGAAATGAATTAACCTTTTTCATGTAAAACGGCATAATTTGGACCTCAAAATAAGAGATTAGGGAGAAACTAATAATATAACGAATAAAACAAAATCGATTGTATAAAAATATGTGAAAAAAATGTTTTTTATCTAGCTATTAAATCGTTTATCCCAATATAAACACAAAAGTTCCAAATAAACACAAGAAGTTTTAAACGAGTAATAGATTTTTAGTACATTTCCTATTTTCTTAATTGAAGTAAAATACGTACTGTTTTAAGACGTAAACCAGTAAAATGTCAGGATGGCCGAGCGAAATGAATTAACCTTTTTCATGTAAAACGGCATAATTTGGACCTCAAAATAAGAGATTAGGGAGAAACTAATAATATAACGAATAAAACAAAATCAGTTGTATAAAAATATGTGAAAAAAATGTTTTTTATCTAGCTATTAAATCGTTTATTCCAATATAAACACAAAAGTTCAAAATTAACACAAGAAGTTCTAAACGAGTAATAGATGTTTAGTACATTTCATATTTTCTTAATTGAAGTAAAATACATACTGTTTTAAGACGTAAACCAGTAAAATGTCAGGATGGCCGA
>KK502460.1:1085865-1127621 GCA_000688735.1 Glossina austeni | reverse complement strand
AAAAAAAAAAAAACATATTCTAAGAGCGAGCAGATGATAAAAGCTATGAAAGTATTTTTAGTGTGTGTTGGGTTCAAGTCCCAAGCTCCCAAGTATTTTTCTACCAAAACGAACACATTACGCTGACTTATGCTTATAAAATATATTATCGGATTTCTCTACCACAATTTTTGAACCTCTTGGGTACAACCGAAAGTAATCGTTTATTTGCATGTATATGTGTATTTTATATTTATATTATATGTCGAACATTCCCTAAATGTCTGCTCAAATTAAAAACAATCTAGCGCAAGGAATGTCGTAAAATTTTGAAATTCGAATACAATCGGCTTCAGGAGGCGCGGTCGTATCTTAAATCACCCCAATGTTAAGACAATATTTTTCCCAACTAAATTCTTTTGTTCAGTTTTATGATATAATTTTTGTAGATATATATTGAATCGGATGAATAAAAGCGCTTATCAAACGGAAAAGTTTTACTTACATCGCTTCGACAGAAATAGGGATAGAGGAGAGGGGCATCATGTATGAGAAGACGTTTTGCGGGCATTGCAGTTTGGAATGTGAATCATTTTCTATTACAGTATGAAGCATCTCTCTCACTTAGCACTTTGGAAGAAGCTTCGGTGCTCTTAACTTTCATTCAGAATTCAATATGATTTGGACAATGGATTGCTATAGCATTTGCTTTGATTTTCAATCATAAATAAATTCCGAAACCATAAAAGCGATTTCGGTTTCGGAAAAACTGGAAATTAAGCTCGACGATATTCAAATTTCAAGCGTCAAAATAAATAAAAGTTCTTTAGAATGCCGAACCGTACCGTGGCAAATAAGTTAGAAGATCTTCGAACTATGTCTCTAGATGTACACTCCTTGAAGTGAGATGACTTTAAAAAAAGAGAGAGGAATATTTCTACTCCTTTTTATCGCCATTTTAATACATGGAGTAGAAAGAATAATGCCTTGCAAACTATTTCAAAACGAGAGGCTTATCGTTTAAATATTCATATGTGAATAACCCTCGGAGCATATTCACTCAGTATATCCTATAAAAGTGTATTTTCTCCTTCACTTTACTTTACTTTTCTCTCCGCGAAATTATAATGTTATTCTGTCCTTTGACATTTGTGTGCAATTAAGTGTAATATTTTTAGTTGAGTTTCCATAGCGAGTAAGTTCATGTGAGATTTTAATGTGATGTGCATGCCTCACTGCTAAACTAAAGTTGGCAACACTAATTACTTGTCAGTCATTTGAAAAGATGTACAGTGCCAAAGCAGCAATACAGCAAAGAGCAACAATAACGTAAAGTGAGTAAGTAAGCGAACAAACTAATATGCGTTATATTTTGCTATTCACTATTCAAGAACGCATAGGTACACGCACTCCTCGCATACATTTCAGTGACAAGGAAAAACACTTTTGAACTCAGTATACAAGAAATGCTAACATATTTCGAAAGCGAAATAGAAAGGAAGACTATATATATATATATATACATGCACATATACATATTTATAAATATAAGCTATGTTGGATGCTTTTAGTAAATTGCATTTAAAAGAAAATTACGACTATATTTATATAAATGTTAGGGCGTCATATATAAAGGAAAGCGTGTCTCTTATACTCTTCATCAACTATATCTTACCTACACACACAAACAATAACCAAATAGCAGATGTTCTATGTACTCTTAACATAAGCAATAGCAGTACTTGGAGTATACTGTATACTGTTGATGATAATTATAAAGCAATTTAAATTTTCCACATGACTTCAGCTGCACACAGAGGAATGATTGTTTATGTATAAATAAAGTTGTTGCATTTTCATTGCAAAGATTAAATGTGCAATAACATACAATATAAAGCACTTTAGAGGAGAAACGCTTCCATAACAACTGATATGTTATATATATATATATATGTATGCATTATGTGCAAATTTACATCCAATCCTTCGTATGCGGAGGAATCGATTTAAAAGCTTACGTTTTTACCACATTTTCAACTCTTATCATCATTTATTTACTTGAGTTCTTTCATCTTAGATGCCGATCATTTCAATCATCTCGCAGAAGATTGCAAAAAAAAACGCAAGTGAACGTATTAACGCAATCTTGAAAACGTCATCATATGCAAATTCCAAAAAACGCATATGAAAAGATATCAAAAAAAATTCTCATATTCATGTGATAAGTAGACATGACTTTCTTTTTTTTTTGATATTTCACTTTTCCGATCACGTATTCTTTATATTTAATTTGTTTGGATTCGATATTTGCCTCCCTATTTCTTACAACAACAAAAAAAAAAACAAAAACCAAAAGAAAAGGAGCGTGGGAACCCGTTATCATCATATTTCATATTAAACTCATATATATATATGTCTGTCGGAAAAGTTATATTTATGTTAGTTAGTCAGATAAGAACGATCGATCGTATGCATGCAGTAAAAGAAAAGAAGCAAAAAGCGAATAAAGATTCAAACCAAAGTGTCATTAATGATCAATTCATTAATGCTTTTTTCATTCAACCACTAGCCCGCTTTAGGCAGATTTAGTCAAGATATTTTTGACAATTTATAGTTTAGTGGGACGTAAGCTTCTATTTACTTTTTTCTATACCCTACGCCACTACCACGCCCCGCAAAATGGCTTAAAATAAACCCTTCTTTTTTATACCGATAGATTCCGAATCATTTTCTGAATCGACCAAAGCCTCTCTATCCGTCTGTTGTCTATCCATGTAAATTTCTGTTCAAGCTACAAGTCGCAATTTTTGAGATACATTGGCGTGCTTTGACCTATGAATGGACCGCTCTTGAAACGCTATTGATTTTAATTGGTCCACCTTTTCGACCACTCCTCGTACAACGCCTTATTTTTAAAAGTCATTATGTGAAAAAAATTGATATTTCTCGAAAAAACTCGCAACTCCGCAACTATATTTGGACATTCCAAGCAGCTATGAAAAATTTGCTTTGACTGGGGCAATTTTTTGAACCCTTCCCTCTATAACTGATTCTTTAAATAGTAAAAATGTGTAATTTTTAATATTTCATGGCGAAAATAAGTTCATGATAGTAAATTGGCATAGAAATCGACCGCACCAAATTTGGACCACATAGATCTATTTCCTGAAAACGTAAGCCTTTACATGAAAGGATGTGTAACTTTTTTTTGTATTATTAATAAAACATGTGACTAACTGTATTAGGCGAGGTGGTGTAAGGTATTTGATAGTCGGTCTTGCCCAACTGGAGTGTTCTTGCCCGTTTTAATTTACTATTATTATTATTAAAATATATTTAGAGCAAAGTAATAAATTCTAGGACTAAATAAATAGAATGAGCACTAACAACCGAAATTATTGGCCCTTCTTTGCTTAAAAGTTAGAATAGATGGCCAACGACGGTATGACGTTGAAATTTTGTATTTTGTTTTATATATCTTTACTTGAACAACATATTTTCGAAGCGGGTTTTTATCCTGTAAATAAAGTGATAAATGTATTTAACTTTATTGGCAAGTTCCAAACATATCTACGCAAAATTGAGTATTTGCTTATTTTTGCTCGTTACGAAGAGTAAAACATGAAATTGTGTTCGTTCAATAAAATCGATGATAAACAATAAAAAGATTTTCATGCGAATTTCTTTTAAAATTTCACTAAAGAAATTTACAAAAAAAAAAAAAAAAAAAAAAAAAAAAAAAAAACCTCACTGCAAACCGTTGATCAGACTTAATCCATATTAATTACTAATATTGGCGCGCATCACAGACTCTCGCATCCATAATAAATCTTAATTAACTCTGATTTCCATTTATTTCGCACAGGTGGCCGTAGAGCACGTAAATAAAAATAAGAATAAAAATAAAATGAACCCAAGCAAAATAAATGCTTTTTTGTCTGCAAGTCTACCATAACATAAACAGATGGCATAGAATGTTCGAATAATATAAGACAGTTGCCGATATCGAAAGAATATAAACTCAAATAATATGAATAAAAATAAAGTTGAAGGCAAACATTTATTTGCAATTGTCGCTGCTGCCAAGCGACAGACACGCATAGAGATTAGTTAAGATAGATGAAAAAATGTATACCATCAGGGCGCACAGTATTTTGACACGTGTATGGGTTGCATCTTCTCTTTTAACGTGCTGTGAATTGTTATTTCAAATAACGCGGTACATATTATAAAGTTTCCTCTTGCAACAATTGGTTGTTGCTACGATTCCTTCATGCGTAGCACGTGTACTTATTACTATGGGACACCATAATAGTTTTCGATAGCCATTGAATTCTAGCTACACTTGTTTTCGTGTGCAGAGGAACACTGGTTACTGTCAAATGCGAAGGGTGTGTGCATATATCCTTATATCCTCTTTATGGCTTAATAGGCGTTTCCTTCCACAGTATGCGAAAAAAAGTTGTCAAGAAGAAACCTAAAGAAATATTTTCAGATTTTGCGGTTCAATAAAATTATAATTAATGATTATTTTAAAGGGCTAAGTTAAAAGCTTATAATCGACCAAGGGGGGATTATTAAATACCCTACACCACTTTGCCTTATATAAGTCTTCGTCTATTTGCCTCCTAAAAATAATGAAAAATTTGACTTTGTTGTCAAATAAAGGCTTACTTTTCATAAGAAATCCTGTGTGGCGCGGAGTTCAATAAAGAGACCTATGCAGTCGAACTGTTTGAGAAAATACAAAAAATTTAGATCTTATTGTCTTATTGATGCCCATTTTTCATAATAATCTTTATGTAGAAGAAAAAGAATTCAATAAATCACTTCTAGAAATACTAGTCTTCAACGATTCTTTCAACGAAGTATTAAAAATGGAGAATTTTCTTCATTTAAATGGTTTTTTTTTAAATAGGACGTTATATCGGGAGCGATTGTCAAAATGTTCCCATCCGATTCACCAGCCTTTACCAACGTTTTTCTTTGGGCCTTGTCATTGTCCTAAAATATTAACTCATTTGTACACAATTGGCGGTTAAAAGTGAAACCTTTCCCTTTGTCAAGTTAGACTTAAGGTATTAAGTCACAGTAAATTTTTCAAATAATCAATTTTTTTTTTTTTTTTTTTTTTTGCTTAACAGATGCCTTCGATCTTCTAGAATAGGTGGAAACAAATTTATTATCTGCAAAAAATGTTTGCCTTGAAAATTTTGAACTACCTTCTAAGCGCTACGATAAGAACATTTGTGTCAAATGAATTGCAGCTGAGAAGTGGCAGCTTAATGTCTTGCCTGTTGATTGCTACCTCCTTTAATACATTAACGAGTATCTTCGGAGAAAGTTCATGCTTACTCAACAGCATTTCCAAAAGAGAATATGTTAGTATAGCTTGATATCAAGGTAACCTTCAAGTACGTATGAGAGTGTGAGCGATTCTGAAGCTTTCATTGCTTCTACCCAGAAAACAAAAATTTTGACAGAAGTTTTTGAAGTTTTTTATTCGGATTCGCTTAAGCAATTGCAATATAAAGTGCAAAACTTGCGATTCTATCTTTGGCAGATGCAGCAAATGGTACATTTGCGAGCAGAAAATCGTCGAGGAAAGAGAACGAACCGGAATATTTGAGCTTAAAAGAGCGCTTTTAATGTCCTAGGATTTTTACGAAAAGTTAATTTAAAAATTTTTACTAACCAAAGAGTGCCTTTTTCTTTTGGTTAAAAATTTCACTTTCCACTCAACCACACGCCATTTACACAAGAACACTATTTCTAAAACCCTCTACGTATTTTTCTAGATATAGTGATGTAAATGAAACGGTTTTTTTCCTATTTTAACATAAATTTGGACCAGTTATGCGTGGTGCCGTAAAGCCCCCTAATCGGAAAATGTCTCCAGCGAGGTGATTGCCATTGTTCGATATTGTTTTCTAGTACTGCAAGGCACATGCTTCAAAATCTCCCTAAATATTATTATTATAGTAATTTTCTTTGTATCCCAAAAAAATTATCAAAAACTTTCTCTTTTTTTAGGTTGTTACAGTTAATTAACCCCTTAAGTCTTACGTATAATGAAATGTATGGGACTTTTTGTGTTTCATTCTAAAAAATAGATAACGTATCGATTGCCAAATTTAGTTGGCTCTTAGAAGTAACTCGTGTATAAGGCTTAAAAAGGAGAAGGGCCTCCCGGCTTTTTGGTAACTTAACTTGTGTTTACCAACTGAGTCACTGATAGAGGAAACGCTAATGTTCTTTGTCGGCAAAGATGAAACACTCGAACGACTCGACATATGAGATTTAGGCGAAGACTGCAATGAAGCACCGCACGCTATACTACGAGTTACTCTTTTACAGAGTCGGGAAAGAGATGGGTGCTCTAAATAGCGACACTCATCGAACATTGTCTTAAGGTTTTCAAACTTTTGACATAATGTCAGGAGATTTTTACTTAATTCCGCAAAACCATTCTTTGTCTTCGTGCTCTTAAACCGGACGCAAACTTCACACTATTGAAAAAACAGTAAACAAAGAGAAAAAAAGGTAAACGCCGCAAACCAACGCATGTGTTTAGAAGCAACAATGCGCAGCAAACAGGAAAGAGACTTTTTGACGAGAGCACCACGCGATGATCCCAGAAGCCAAAATAAATAGCATCGTAAAAAGTTCAATATATTTCAATAAATTTGAAGACTTTTATAATTAATTAGGCTTTAGAACCGTATAAAGCAATAACACAAGAAAAAGAAATCACAAAATTTCTGCACAAAAAGTAAAAAATACGACCACAATGGGCGCTCAGTTAAGCAGGTTATTAAAATATAGGCAGCGAAACAAAAAAAAACATACTTCCATACAATCGGATGATTAGTTTGCATTGTTACGATGTTGAGAGAATTCAATTTGCAGTCCTTTCCCAATCTTGTAAATCTTACTTTGGTGACCCACTCGTTGCGTGCCTTTTATTTGTGAATTCTGTATGGGCAATAACTTGAACTATGACCTTTACTTAATTGGTACCTCATTGCTCAGAAAATGTGCTACGAGACGACATATTGATCGACACACTGCTGTCTTTCCTATCATTTTTATTTTTATTTCATTCCTTTTTTTTTTTAGGTCTTAACAGTCGCTTAGAGGACCTCACGCATATGTATGGTTACGGTGCGAGGTTAACTAGTGGGGGGGAAGGAAAAAGGTGGAGTGCTTGGGTACATTCGATTTGAAAGTGCAAATGTCCGGAACGCCGGAGAAAAGCGTAAAAGCAATGCGGTTATAAAAACTGCTATAGCTAAGGCGTTTAATTGGTGAAAAAATTGCTTTTATCACAGCGGAATACTTGTCCCGACTATCCCTAGTTTGTTATTATAGTTCTCCCTTTTGCAATTACTTTGTTAGCTGTCATAACACAAAAAGGCCTTATTATAAACTGTAACACTACAAGGGTACCAGGGTATGTTAAGTTTGCGCGGATGTATGCTACACCCAGAAGGACTTGCGATAGGTTCGTCGTTTTTTAAAACCGATTTATTCAGAATCATTAATCGATCTAACCTTGTCTGTCCGTCTTGTTTCCCTGTGTTCAACGTAAAGGTTACAATTTTCAAAATATTTTGATAAAGTTTGCTACACCGACATGTTTTGGCCATTGAAAATGGTTCGGATCGGAGCACATTTTCGGCCACTTTTTCGACCACTTCCAATAAAGCGTCCTCTTCTACAATATTGTTAGACCAATAACTGTATTAAGCGAAATAAGCGGAATAGAAGTGTGCAACCACAACGTTTTCACTTGTTTTACATTACAATCACATCCCGCATCGCTATGCTCTTTTGTGCAATGGATTTGAAGTGTTGAGAATCATGTGACGGCGTAATATTATTGTTTGGTGGTAGTGGCATACTTGATGTTCTTTATCATCACACGCCGGGCAAGTTCGGTTGCATTTTATTTGTACCGTAAGCTTACTTTAGACTTCATGTATATTTGTATGTATTGGCGACAGATGTCTTGTTATAAAAATGGTATTTATTCAATGTTTTGCTAGTAAGTACGTGATTATTGTTTAGTTAATTATAGGCGTAACGGAACAGTTTAAATCGATTAATGCTTGATCAGACGTTAACTAATAATCATTATCATATCATAGCTATAACTTACTCACGTAGTAAATGTTTATGTTAGTAACAATGTAATCAAATCACGATGTATTAATAGGCATAGGGTAACATGTGTATAAATAAGTAGATGTGGCCTAGTGCAGATTTTGCTAACAAGATAGCTGCGTAATGTATATTTATTGAAATTTGCCTGTTGCGTTGCAATTGCGGAGATCTGATGAAACCTTTGTAAGGGAGTGAGGCTTCCTTCTTTACGAGAACAAAGTTGTGTGCCGACATGAGGTGGTTAGGTGGTTCTCTTTTGAATGAATGATTTATCGTATCCAGCGGACATAAAGTAAAATTTTTAAAACTTTATCTCTCTTAGTGGGGTGGTAATTAAAAAAGGATTTGAAACTCTTAAGAACCAATTGTTCTTATAGTAGCCATATGGGAAATAGTTACTGGGTTCGCTTTCGAATTCTGACAAAAAAATGATATCGAGTTCAGTTGGTTGAAATTTTCGAAGGAATAAGAAAAATTTCCTCAATGAAATATAAATGAATTGGCGGATCGACTGCTATGACACTGGATAGCGACAACGAATTGCAGGATGTGGTTAAGTTCCGAGAAAGCACTCTAATGAAGCTCAAGGAAAATGTAAAAATCGTTATTGCAATACGGCTCCACATTCAGTCGAATGTGTATTGAAATTCAAAAAAAAAAAATTGAATTTTGTGAAAATGAAAACATTTATTGTCAATATTGACGACAAATTCTCAAATAAATGTTCAAAACAAAGAATTTAATTAAATTGTCAGATACTTTATCGTATTTAGAACATTTGGTTTCGCTCCATTGATACCTAAAGAAATCTCCGAATGTGAAATATTTTTCGGTCAAGAAAATTATAGTACATATAGAGTTCAGGTTTCCGAAATAGTTCCAGAGTATCGAAATAAATTAAAGAAGAAAAATTATAACGGAACATATTTCAACTATTAAATTATTTTGTTATTGTATTTGTGTTGGGAATTTTTCGACAAATTCCTACGACTACATTGGCAAACGTTTATATGTTTAGATAAAAACTTAGGAGAGGCCGCCGAACAAGTAGCACATTCATATCCGTATACCTCCAACAGGTTCTCGTGTTTTTGCCGTTAAAATTATTGCTGCCGAGTCAGGTAAAGTTGCAAAAGGTAATCTATGTCTTTACGAGATCTTAAGATCTTACCGTTTCTTTAACGATTATGTATTTCGAATAATTTCTATACAAGATCGAATTTATGGGATCGAAGAATTAGGATCGAGCAGATTTGATCTGACCTTGCGTGGGTAACACTCAAGGTTACGCAATGAAGATCTAGGAAGGTATACCATATTATTGATTAATGCCACGACCAGGCATATGCATCTGTCCGTCCGTCCATCTTTTAGTTTGTAATTCAGAAATTGGAACTTGTTGTTGCCTTTGAAAATAGACAACCGATTCTGATGCGTGATCCATAACTTGCAGCAAATGTATATCGTAAACAAAAGACAATGATTTATAATTTCAGATAAATATTAAATATTATTAGTGAAATCTTTTCCAACTTTCTGTATCGGTTCAAGGTAATGGATGCCCAAGTGCTTTCAAGACGAACATCAAATTTCTGTTGATTTCAAGTAAAAATTTTTTGCCCTAAGATAAAGAAGATATTCTTACGATTCCATAGCATATTACGTTTGTCATACTACGAAAAACAACAGGATGAAGCATTCGATTGTTAGTTGTAAGCCGACTTTATTCTCTTTATACTTCTATGTAAATTAGTTGAATTTGCCTTCATAAGATTCTATCTTAATCAATTATATCTACACAGGTTTAGTAAATGCTTTCTTTCTTCATCTTTTTTTATAGTTTTCCTTTTTATTTATTTTTTTTTTTTCTTTGCTTGTTATAATATAAAATTTGATAAAATACCAAATATTTAGTAAAGCAAATATTTCTTTGTCTACATTTAAATACAAAAGTTATTTAACAAAGTCTTGGTAATAAATACTAATAAAAAATTCCTTTGTTATGTAAATAAAAACTTTTTCCATGTTTATGAAATTTCTGAATCAAGAAAAACATACTTTAACTTAACATATGTAAGTGTTAGAGATAAATACCAATGTATTCATATACATACTTTGCTTATGCATATTTATTGCTTTAAAAAAAAAAGAAAAGAAAAATGAAAAAACAAGAAATAAAAAAGAAAAAAGAAAAAAAAAGAAAAATATCGTATTGCATTACCTAAGACACGTTGATAACACTTTCTATATGATTTTGTTTTTTTTTTTTTTTTTCTATTGCTTGTTTATTCTGAAACGATTGGTATCGTTTGCCAAAGAGCTGGTGAAGATGACTAAAGTATGAGAGTAAAATTCATCTGCATTGTCTTCTAAGCTTAAGTGTGCCTGTGTTTGTATGCATGGACCGTGAACTGCAATATTTCTTACCTTTCACTAAGCCCTCTTGTATTGTGCTGTTTGTGTGCTATATACGCTGATAGATTTTATGTTTATTATCACATCCTCTTGGTAGAGACAAAAATCCAACTTATCGTTTACTTTAAATTTGCATAAACTATGTCGTTTAGACTATATATACAGATATATACAGATAACTTTTTCATCTTTTCGATAAAGATTTCTTTGTCGAATGCCGAGATACACATTAGGTTGTAAGTAAAGTTACAGAACTTTGTCTTACTCTTTGATTTGATGAGATTCTATAACAGTAGATGAAATACTTTCCTCTTTCCTCTTTCCTCTTTGCTCTTGTGTACAAGAAAATATTGTCAATTATACGCAAATCGTTTACCATTCAAGCGTTTTTTTTTTTTATGTACCGGAAAGAAGACAATTATGTGAAAAAGAAGTAATGATAAGCTTGCGAATAGTGTGTGTGCGTAATGAAGGAATGCCGCAACAGATACATGATCCCGTTGTTTTGATGAAAAGCGATCGTTTTCTCTGCAAGTTAGTGAAAAGCTTCGCCGAGTTCATAAAGTTTTATTCGTTGATTGCTTTTTCTTCTTGAAGATATTACGGGAAAACTATGCCACGGATCTCTTAACAACTGCTTTTTTGTTTTTTTTTGTTTTTTTCAAGTCCGTCGTTCTCTCTTAGTCCACTATGTCTCTATAGTTATTTCAAACATGTCTTGGCCATGCTGATGAATCTGCGCAAAAAGTTGAGCTATTTTGTTTTGATCTAGTCTGGGACACTTAGCTGTCACATCCTCACTACGCTCTTTCTCTATTCCATTGTGAAGAAAAGCGCCATAAATCGAGCACAAGGCTTTCCGATGCCCAAAGTTTCAGTTCACATGTGTTCTATACATAACAGTTGCCTGCCACGTCTGCCAATTCCTGCATTTTCGATCGATGATTGAAAAACCACAGTTTACTGATTTTATTCTCAATTTCTGTTGTGGTGACTTTATTTGCTTCATCAACTAAGGTCTCGCTTAAACGCTGCTATGCAATATTTTATTTTTATAAACGAAAAAGAAAATTCCCACCGAGTAAAATATACTTCGGTTTTCAAGTTACGTGCGAGAGAATTCATCATTGATTGCTGGCAAGGAAATACTAAACAACTTGGGGTCTTCGAATTTCTGATTTACATATATTTATAAGATCGGTACTTTCAACTCGAGTGATTTTTTTCAAATCTCATCCGCAATTCATTCCATCGGATAATGCTGAGTATATTCTCGCAAATACGTTATGTCATGAAAGCTTCTCCGACTACCTAAATAATCTCTAGGGATATTACCTTTTCAAACAGCCTAACAAGTGTGTGCGTGTGAATATGTGTGTTTGTTGTTTTCATTTGTAAAGATTAATTCGTACATATATAAAGAGCAAACACTGCAAAAAATAAGTTAGTTGTGTTGTTATCACTTGTAATGATTGCGTTCCCAAGTTTTTTTTGTTTTTTTGTTTTTTTGTTTTTTTTGTGCTTTCTTTTCGATACGTCATTCATCAAGCTACGTATATAAAGTTCTTTATGTCGTTTGCATAACTATTTTATTTAAAAAATAAAAACTTCCACATTCTTTTTTCAATCATCTCTTCAATCATTAAGTTATCGTTTTCTTTGTTACTAAGCTGCGTATTTTAAAGACTAGCGTATGTGAATATCTGTAAATGCGTGTCTGTTATAATAATCGCCATAAACGAACTCATTACTAATGCGCTTATCATCATCAGCCGATTGACCAGCAACAGCCTAACGATTTAATTCAATTGCATTCAAATGCAAACCTTTGATTATTCCTGTACTAGGCACGCTACCAAAAGCTTATATATGCATGTAAATTTTAAAATGCATGGAAAAATTAATTTATTTCTTTTTATTTATTTTTCACTTATGAAATGAAAATGTTTTTTAATAACAATTAAACAAATTGATAGGCATCCAAAATTCGTCTTTAGCTAATGCGAGCTATGCGAGCAATGTTAATGTAATGTTGGCATTAACGTTCATTGTACTTGATAATGTTGGCACTGTGGCTATATACCGCATTAACTCTTTTTGTGTAATGTAAGGAATTCAAAAAAAAAAAGAAAAAAAATAAGCGCATAATTATTGCAACCAGTTTTGAAGAGTTTAAGCTCGCAAAATCCCTTCCAAGCCAAAGTACAATTTGAAAAAAAAAAAACAAAAAAGAGAAAAGAATTAAACGTTGCGTCTTAAATGTTTAATGCAAAATTTTTGCAAAGACACCTTACACACCAATACACTGCAACCTTTATTTGCTTGAACATACTTTCGTCGAAATTATGCCAAAACTTAATGGCTGGAAAAATAGCTGCTAAGCCTATACAGTTTTTCTAGGGGCAATCCGTTACATAAACCAACTAAATAAAAATTAAAGTAATTTTTAATGCCAAGATTAAAAACTCCAGGCAATTTCATCTTTACTCAATAGCCTTTTCCCAAAGAGGGCCAACTACGGGGCTACTGTAATTTTCTTGAAAATGACTCTTTTTTCTTAATTGACGTAATGGAGTTTTTGATTCTTCTAAAATATGTGGAAAAAAATTCATTATCTTATCAGAAATCTTTCCGTGAAATTTTTCCCCTTTCCTCAAGCGGTTCACGAAAGCTATCTGTGTGAAATGAATACTTGCTGCCAAGCTACAGCCTAAAATGTTATTTGATGATGTTTAGCTTTTTCAGTGAACTAAAAAATGTTTTTAGCAAGTATTTTATACAGATTTAAAAGCAAATAAAAATTAGTTTATCATCATCAAGATGAGAACTGAGTAGACATGAGATTAAGAGCTGGAAAGAGATTTGAAAGCTTTCAACGATTTTAAGAAAGAAATTAAAAATTTCGGATGGAATTTTTGACTCCAGACTCGTACATATTGAAGTCTTTTTGTTCATTGTTTCGCGACACGTGAAGCGTAAGACATGCGAAACTGCCTTTGGCAGATTCAGAAAAACACAATTTTTTGACCATAAAATCTCTTGAAAGGGAGAAGCAAAAGAAATGATATTTGAACAAGCGGAGACAATTTGTGGCCTATGAAAAAATAATAAATAAAAAATTTATTATTATTATAATAAAAAAGAAGGTTATAGACGCAATTTTCCTCGGAGCACGATTGTTCGAAATGACATCCAAAAATTTTCATTCTTTCATTTGAATTTGTAATCACATCTTGTTTGCAAGAACCTGTTGTTTGCAAGAAACTTAAATGACGGCTATCATTTATTCTCATTATCGGACTCTCTAAAGTCCATTAAAGCCACATTGCTTAACACACGCGATCTGCCCGTATCGCCCGTGTCGTATTTAAATCAACTTTGTCCCTAAAAAGTCATTATGACTCGAAAATGTATTGTTGTTAACTATTATCGGTTGCCAAGCTTACGCATGTTTGCGATGGCTTAGGGGTTCATTTGCACTTTGGTCATGTACCGGTTGTGGGTGTGGCTCTGTGCTAATTGTGTACATGCTTTGTTTCTTTTTTCCTTCTTATTTGTTTTATTTAAGATTTACTTTAAGAGTCATTTGAACTCGACTGTCATTTGTTTTTAGTCGAGTTCCTGTATAAGTAAAATAAATAAATAAATAAATAAATAAATAAAATAAATAAATTAAATTAAATAACATTTCGACGAGAAATGCTCGCAATTATTTTCGATAATTTAGTTCGACATTTGTTAGCTATTAACAAATGATTTTAATTTCTTCGATCAAATATATAACTTTTCCACTCAAATGCTCGAAAATTAATGTTTTTAAGATTTTTATGAGTGTGTGTTGTTGACTCTTCACGCTCCTAGTCGCAACAATGCAGATATCAGCGTCAAATTTGGTAGAAACATTTGGCGTCTTTGCACGCCGGTCGATGCTGAAAAATGACCAAATTGGTCGGAGCACAAGCTTGCAGTGAAGCGTAAACCGACTACATCTTCGTTTTTCTAAGCAAAAATTTGTTGTTGGTTTCTTGCTCAATATTCACAAATTGTAAAAGACAGAAGGCTGAAATTTTCCACATATAATTTACGGGACCACTCTACTATTTATTGAAATGGAAAAAAGCGACTATAGCCGCACACACAAGTGTCACAAGTGTTTAAATTTTTAGTTTTTACTCCTCCCTTAATGTTTTGTGCCTATTAATCATAAGGTAAACAAGACAGATTGCTTGAAACTATTTTGTGCATTCCTGAAGTGAAGATATTGTTGCAAATTTCCGCTGCTCGAGACGGTCCGTATCACTAGATCGCCGATATTGAAAAGAAAATGCACTTCAAAAATTCTATTATATTCCTAAATGTAGGATTATTTAGAATTTATTTTTATCAGTACTTTTTGACTGCTGAACACAACTATGCTTTCTTCACTAACTGTCTCTTCCGCAGATATTCTACTTACATACATTTTTACAAGCATTTTATTATAACCAAAATTCATGGTTTTATTTTTAATCCCTGTCTGGTTTTCCGCTAATCGTTTTCATCGGCCGGCAGCTGCATGACGCGTCGGCAAATGTACACTTGGTTTTTCCCTCTTTTCGGGACTTTCTTAATCGGGAAAACTACTTAGCTTAGCTGTAATGAACTAGATTTGGGATTTCCGTAACAATATGTTATCTGCCTAAAAATGCATTAGTTCTACAATAAACATGGTGAACACCGCGATAATTTTTTCATTCATTCATTTCTTCATTCATTCATTCATTCATTCATTCATTCATTTTTTTCGCATAATACCATCGATATGGTCATCAAATAAAAGGACTCGTAGTGTAGAAGGCGACAAGGCAAATGTGTTAATTCTAAATTATGATGGGCGTGACATCGTAGTGAATTAATTCTTGTGTTACAATACCATTAACATGGGTATCGCATAAAACGACTTGGAGAGTGGAATGCGAAAATCGAAGTGTGTTAATTCTAAATTAATTATGATGGACGACGGGGTAGATTAATTTTGCTTAACAACACGTTTTAGTGAACTAAAAAGTGGAAGATAAATTATTGTTTTTTTTCTCAATGTTGTCCCAGTTGTCTTTCTAGAATTTTTTTTCATATTTTTCATAAATTTTTTCTTTTCCATTCTTCCATTTATCATATCATATGTTCCTTTGTTCACCCTTAGCTTTTATAGGTAAAACGAAAACTTGGCATCATTTACACAGTTGTACACATTGAAGTAAATCTGGAATTGATGGAATTGATGGAATTGATTTTGGCACTTGATCGTTGCTATTCTGTGGTAAAACCCATTTACAGACATGAGTAAGCCGATAAAATATTTTATAAGCATAAGTCAGCGTAATGTGTTCGTTTCGGTAGAAAAATACTTGGGAGCTTGAGACTTGAACCCAACACACACTAAAAATACTTTCATAGCTTTTATCATCTGCTCGCTCTTAGAATATGTTTTTTTTTTTTTTTGTAAGATATTAACTCCATGTATTAAAATTGCGATAAAAAGGAGTAGAAATATTCCTCTCTCTTTTTTTAAAGTCATCTCACTTCAAGGAGTGTACATCTAGAGACATAGTTCGAAGATCTTCTAACTTATTTGCCACGGTACGGTTCGGCATTCTAAAGAACTTTTATTTATTTTGACGCTTGAAATTTGAATATCGTCGAGCTTAATTTCCAGTTTTTCCGAAACCGAAATCGCTTTTATGGTTTCGGAATTTATTTATGATTGAAAATCAAAGCAAATGCTATAGCAATCCATTGTCCAAATCATATTGAATTCTGAATGAAAGTTAAGAGCACCGAAGCTTCTTCCAAAGTGCTAAGTGAGAGAGATGCTTCATACTGTAATAGAAAATGATTCACATTCCAAACTGCAATGCCCGCAAAACGTCTTCTCATACATGATGCCCCTCTCCTCTATCCCTATTTCTGTCGAAGCGATGTAAGTAAAACTTTTCCGTTTGATAAGCGCTTTTATTCATCCGATTCAATATATATCTACAAAAATTATATCATAAAACTGAACAAAAGAATTTAGTTGGGAAAAATATTGTCTTAACATTGGGGTGATTTAAGATACGACCGCGCCTCCTGAAGCCGATTGTATTCGAATTTCAAAATTTTACGACATTCCTTGCGCTAGATTGTTTTTAATTTGAGCAGACATTTAGGGAATGTTCGACATATAATATAAATATAAAATACACATATACATGCAAATAAACGATTACTTTCGGTTGTACCCAAGAGGTTCAAAAATTGTGGTAGAGAAATCCGATAATATATTTTATAAGCATAAGTCAGCGTAATGTGTTCGTTTTGGTAGAAAAATACTTGGGAGCTTGGGACTTGAACCCAACACACACTAAAAATACTTTCATAGCTTTTATCATCTGCTCGCTCTTAGAATATGTTTTTTTTTTTTTGTAAAATATCAATGAAATGCTTCGGTTATTTATTCGTATTTGTATTAAAATTTTAAACAAAATCTTTCTATGACAAACAAGCATTTGGTATTTTTTTAAATCTCATTAATTTTGCCGGTTTTTCTGCTGCGGACGAGCGATTTATTATCGGTCGCACGACGTTGACGCTTAACACCAACAGGCACCAAAGATTCGGAAGGTAAAGTTCTAGTCTTCGAACTGCTTTTAGGTGATTTTAAGCGTGCTCCTGTGGAATTACTTTTACGCGAAGTAGGAGAAGGCGTTGAAGCAAAACTTGGTGGAGGCGGACTAGTCGTACGATTATCCTCGACATAGACTTGATCGTCATCGTCCCCGTCATCGTCATCCCATAGAACCAGCAAATGCAATTTTCTTGCATTGCCACGGGTAAAATCCAAACCCTTCCGCAACTGCACTTGTGTCTCAGAATCATAGTTTGGTTTATTTTGCTGGTCGGGTAAGCGGTGTAAGCGCACAGACAGGTTTTTATTGAATATGCTTTCAAATAGCTCCAGCTTTGAGCGCATTCTTATCACTGGCATTGGAGTGCCGTGTGGCGCAAGATGTGTTCTACGGTTCACATTTTCCTCAATTGCAGGAACGGCGCGTTTAGTTTCAATTAGCGCTTTTTTACTAAGTTTCGCCTTTTTCATCCATTTTGGAACGTCGGAGTAGAACAAAATTACTGTGCATACAATCAACAGCACGGCAATTAGCAATGAGTTAATCACCCGCACCAACATTTCATTTTCCTCGGACTGTGCAGCATAGTCTCTATCTCTTTTAATGTCATCCATTCTGAGGTTTTCTAGCAGAGCAATACAATCATTGAATTTTAGACTTTTAGGAACTGCGCTAAATGGAACATTTTGATGTTCAAGAGTTGAAGTTCCTTCAAGGAGGAAGTGCGTTCTTAGGTGATGGAAGAAGCTGTCAGCTTCTGATATCAATTCCAGGCAATGCTCGGTTGCCTGGAGAATCCATTTGGTGCATAATGTTCCCACTGTCAGTGATAATTTACTACACAGACGCTCCATTTTAGTTATCCACTCCAAGTTTTTTGTTCTAAATTTGAGAATTTTAAAGTAATATTTATAGGTATGCTTCAATAGCTCGTTTTATGGAAAATTTTCAAACAAAAAATTAATAAGCGAAACCGATTTGACATTAAAGTCAAAACTACTCGATTCTTTATCTAGTTACAGTTTGATAAAGAAAAAGCAAAAAAAAAGCACTGAATTAATGTTCAAATCGCGACTACTCTCTTCTTTGTCTTCTTTGTTTGTTTTTTAGTATATATGTAAGAAAAAAATTGATTTGACATTAAAATCAAAGCTACTCAGTTCTCCGTCTAATATAAGCTTTAACAAGTAGGAAAATTGTATTTATGTTGAGAAAAACTCAGAAAATAAAATTTTTGCATTCTATAATTCTGGAAGGGCCCAGGCGGCTTGTTCTTAGTTATTGTGACATCATTCATAGAGTAGACGAGGATATTTTGTGGCTCTGTTTGTTGTAATTTATGAGCAACGACCAAACACGTAATTTTTTTTGTTTGAGAAAACAACGGTGTTTTCACTCTACGACCAATTCTCTCTTGGACCAATTTGTCCCATTTTCAATGCCAGGCTGCGTGCAAGAGCTTCCAAAATTTCTGCGGAAGTCGAAACCGGCATTTTAGTTTTGGCTAGCAGGGGAATGCTTACCGAGAACATGGTACGGACGAAAGGACATACCTAAATCGATAATGCTCCAGCTTTGATAATGCTCCAGAATATATATACTTTAGAGGGTCTCTGAAACTTCGTTCTAAATGTCGCCAACGTTTAAAGAAAGTGAATATACTTCCCAAGGGTTTAAAAATAATTGCCATACTCTCACCTCACAAATCTTTTCCTCATACACTATTTCCGTTCTTGAGTAACGCAAGAGTTACACGGTTTTGTTCCTGCCTGGGCGGACAAATTCTAAGTTGAATATCTGAGAATCGAATTTGAAAATGTGTGTGGTTCTCATGTGACCGCGTCGAAAACCGCTAGAGCAGTAAAATAAAATCCAATAATCGAAAATGTCAGCCTTTGTTACCTAAGAAGTTTCAAGCCCTTTGGAAATCAAGATTTTTTCACCTTCCACCAATAGATGGGCGGAGATATACGTTTCTCCGCTTGTAACACTCACAGAAGTGCACATTAGACACCCCTTAAGGTCTATGTATTTTTGATCAACATGAGAGACTGACTTGATTTAGCTCTGCTTGTCAGTCGATTTGGATTCTGAAACTTCGCATGTGCAAACTAAAGTTGAATGGCGCAGATGGATTTAGGAAAAGAGCGGGATTCGCCTACCATCACACGCTCAGTAGCAAAAACTGTAACATGCAATTAATAGCAGATGTTGATCAAAGACCAAATATAAATATTCCTTAGGGCCCGCTAATAGTCCCTATCGATCGACTGTCAACCTCGCGATAGCCCAGCTATTTTACAGACTGTAACGTATTGGCATTTGTATGAGGTTGTGGATATAAGTGGTTCGGCCCAGGGTGAATATATTCTCCTAATTCATTACAGATATATTTGTTAGTAGAAGAATGAGGTTTGACCTCTCACATACAACCGTGATCAAAAAGTAATAGGACTAAGCTTTTTCGCTTATCATGGAGCGCTGCATTGCGAATTTGTTTCACGCTCTTTAGCAGGAATATTAGCTGAACATTATGTACCATTAGTCCATAGTTAAGGACAGATAAATTTTAGTTTTTGTATCGCGATAATAGTTCTTCCAACGCTGCATTCGTTCTTCTCACCCATATCCTATTCTATCCTATTCGGCTGATTTAGTTCGGCTTGCGTATATTTTCAGGCTTTACTTGAAACTCATAACACCGTTCCGCGGACATTAATCCGGCTTGATGGAAGACATAAGGACAGACTGAAGAAGATTTTGAAGATTGTGGGGATTATCAATGATGGCAATTCGAATACACAAATGAACCTCGAGTTGGACACAATATACGCGATTATTTACTAGGGTGAAGTTTTTGGTAGATGGCGAAGATTGTTATCACGCCTAAGATTTAAACAGATAAGAAAGTTGGCCATACAGTGGCGCAGTAAAAAATGAGTTGTTACAGAAAAAAATGAGGAAACAGTACCGCGTGTCACGTCGATGGCTACAATGGCAAAATTGCTTGAATGGAAATCCGATTTGCTGGCCGATTGAACTCTCAGCGACGGTCAACTGCTGACAAATACCAAAAGGATGGTCCTAAGACAGAAATTTGGATCAAGCAATCAGATCATTATAGGAAGTAAAGGTTACTTTGGCGTTTCGATAAATGTGTCTACAAAAAAGTTACCAAAATGTTAAAGAACGTTTTTATGAAAGCTCGCCTTATACCGATTTTTTGTCCATTTATCATATGTCGTAGGTTCTGAATATTTATGTGATTTGCTACTTATTACATAATCCTTTTTTTAAGGCCTATCGTTGCATGAAATTTGTGTTAGCTCTTAGGGAAGCCCCAAAGGAAGCTCAAAACGAAATTTGGAAAACCTCTTGCCCTCATTTACAATAGTTTAGCTGACTATTCAAAAATTTCCTTACAATGTTCTCTTTAGTGGTAATTACTGTTACGCGTGTGTGAAAAGTTAAAATGAATAAAGAAATTTTTATATTCATTACTGATGGCTAGATATACGTTCGCTTTGCCGATCTGTCTGTTGTTAACAGAATGGATATATCTTTCATTATCGGAAAACATTAGTTTGGATTATCTGTCCAGCCATTCGTCAGCCTGTGCGACTTGTCACACGTACGCCTTGTTTTAGTTTTGAAGATTAACTTCAAACACGAACTTGATCGGCCCGAAAACCTTTTCATAACTGCTGATGAACTAAAAAGAATGCTATTTAAAAATGCAGTTACGAGTAACTTGTAGTATTTACCCCAAACCTGTAACCTGAAAAGATTAATAAGTGGCAGATGATACAAAGTGCCATGCCCACGATTAATAGAAAACATTTATGAAGATTGAACACCGAGGCATGTACGACTTTCTTGTTTGCCGTTCTTCTCTTTTGTTTTTTTGGCTAAATTTCATAATTTTATTTTTATGCGTTTTTATATGTAAGACAAGAATTTTTAGGACTTTCTCTCTCATTTAAGACTCTGACACTTAAAATACAATTGGATTTTGTTTTTAAATTTTATAGAATAAAATAATATCCGAGGAGATGACTCATGCAATAAGCAACGCACAAAAATATTTTGTTCATTATTCATGTGTATGTTACGTATAAAAAATATGCATATTTTAAAAATTATTAAAAGAATTTGTTTTTGCTAATTTTATATTTACCATTGAATACAACTTAAGAAAATTTGTTTGTCAATTGCATACACATTGTCATCCGAAATGATAATCACATTGTCAAGAAAAGAACAATTAATCAAAAATTGTTTAGTTAATCGTTCATTTACTTACCAAACAGGATTATATTGCACTAAGAGATTTAGGTGAGAATACGGCTTTAAAGATTTTAGAAAATCAACTTTTTTTTCTCTTGCCTTAAAAGGTATTTCGAATCTTTTAGAATGTGTGGAAAAAAACTGACAAACTTGAAATTTCAAGACCTTCGACAAACTTTTCGGTGTGCACTATATCTGAGTGAAATAAATTCCTACAGGGATGTTACAGTCGAACATCTCAGCTGTTGATTTCTAACCTGTGTAATCAACTAACATTTGTCTTTGAAAAGTGCTTACGGTTGTTGAAGAGCGTTTGCTTGCAGCGGCATCGAAACGAATATTTTGAGGATTTGAGGCTTAGAATAACTCAAAGGCTTTGAATGCTTCTGCAAAGGAATCGAAGTTTTAGGACGAAGTTTTTGGAGTTGATTATAAGTTCATCTGTAGATTTATAAATTTTCTGACCGTTTTCTTTCCCATCTGGCAATACGTACAGTGTAAAACATCCGGCTTTGCGTCTGCAACTAACACAAAATCGTCGGTAAAGAATATTTAAATGTAGGCAAGCATTTCTCTGATTCTGCAATTGCTTTTCTTTTTTTTTTTCTCGAAGCAGACTTTTCTCGGACCGTCTCTTTGGAATAGGATTCTTTATTGCGATACGTGGAGGACTTTTGCTAAGTTAATTTAAACTGTGTTTATTAACAAAAGTGTGCCTTTCTTGGAAAAAACATGTGCTTTTTTTCCATTGACTTTGAACCAATCAGCCAGCAATTAATGCTATTAAGATCGCCTACATATATCGTCAGCTATAAACATGGAGATTAAAAGGTTTTTTTTTTTTTAAATATTTTAAAAATATTTTTTTTTTTATTGAAAATATTTCAGATTGGGCTACCACTAGGACCACACTTCCCGTATAACAGTTTACTTTGAGTTGTCGTCCTACGAAGAAGTGTATTAAGCGGAGCGGTGTAGGGTATTTAAAGGCAGACCAGGCGTAACTTATTATAGTGTTTTTACTTGCGTTAATTGGTGATGCCCTGGCCTGTTTTTTTTTTTTTTGGTCGAAAAAATTGAAGTGTTTCATTCAAATACCCATCAGTCACACAAAAACCAATATTTTTGAAAAATTCTACATTTTGCCCGCAGATTGTGAATACTTTTTTTTGTAATTTTTTTAATTCAAATTTCGGCCAATCACACTGCTTGCCGTAGAGTGCCTTAATTGAAAGATTTTTCTTGTTAAAAACTTATGTTAATTATATCTTCGAATTATTCGATTATTCGATTATTCAATTGCTTTTCCTTTTCTTCTTCTACGCTGTTCTAGTCGTCTACCTTCTTAAATGGCAAAAACAAACAACTAAAACAACTGCCACAAGAAGCTTAAAGAGAGATGTATGTATGTTTTTTATATCGTTATGGGTCGATGAAAGATTCAATCGATATTTGAAGCCATCTCAACATAAGTTCGCCGTGTGCACAACACAGACAAAAAATTATTGCTACGCTTTTTTCTGAACATAGATACCTTGCTATCGTTATTATGCCCAAATTTTTGCCCATTGTCATTAGTAGAAGGTATCGCAAGTGGCCAAAATTGCTTTTGGAAATTAAATGCATACGAATGGTGAGTCATGACAACCCAATGTCCAAGATGACTTCCAAAGAATAGTGAAAATATTGAAATCTGCGTTCTTGCGGTTTTTGTGGGAATCAATCTTGAGGGGTAATACGAAAACTATGACAAAAAAACTGAAATAGACTTGAAAATCAATTGGAAATTTCACCACATTTTCATATAACCATTGGTAGGTAGTATTGAACTGGCCACCGAAATGTACGCGAATAAGAAAAGATTATTTATGTTATTCACTTCGAAGGGAACATAACTGTCCTTTAAAGTTAAAACATGTGATGAAATTATTTGATTTTAAGTCAATGTAAGGTAAAGAAAATTTCAATATTAACAATAATGACGAGTATAATTTTTAAAAGTAAATGAAGAACAACTGAGAATGAATATGTTTTTATAAGCGCCGGCAGATAATAAAAGTGTACTAATTCTGTCATTCGAATTGTAACACCTGCCTATTTGCTAAAATGCGTTCCAAGCTAATAGGACGATAAATAAAACCATTACGCTCGGACGCTCAGAGTCGATGAAATAATAACAGCTACGTGTACTACGCTTACTTTTCAAGAGAACCCCTTATACGGATAATTTTATGATAAATGGTTCGATGTGATCCGAACTTACAATCGTACATTTCTATATCAAATCACAGTTTCCTGTACCAACTTTCATCTTAAAACAAAGTATGGCTGCTTGTAAAGGGTAATTTTTTCATAAGAACTTAGCTAAGAACGTATATGTGGGAGAAGATTTAACAATATGCTCCTATCCCACCTAAACTTTGCACATTCATTTTTCATTCAGTTTTGGTCGAAGAACAGCGAAAATCATCGAAATTGTTGTGCTAAGCTTTTCTAAATCGAGTTGTCGTAGTTCATTCTCAATAAAGTTCGTCCTTACCGCAGAGGCCATCAATGTAACGAATTTGGTTAAAATATTTCGAAAATAACGGCCCGTAGGTTGGACACAAAAATAGCTGGACAGACAACAGATGGATAGATATAATTCTGCATCGGTCGGTATAATGAAAGATGGGCCGAAACCAAAATCTTTTGAATGTTGCATATATTCGCATATACTTAATACTACCCTTAACGCAACGGTTGTAAGCCGTAATTATAATTGTTCGGAGATAGAAGAAAAGCTTCAAATTTTCTCAGCTGTTGTAAACAGCGGCGAAGCATAGAGCTAGCGGGATTTTATCATTCACAAAGAGCCCATTAGCATATGTATGTATCTTCTACCGTTATAAGCTTTAAGTCAATAGCCGTAAAGATTTAAATGTCAGAATATCAATGTTTCGGGATATTGAGAAGAGAGAGAGATTGTAACTTGTCTTGTTTTTTGTATAATCAGTGCTAGCAGATCATAATTTTCACGTAAGTTTTCCCCATTCATAACCACATCTATAATGGGAAAAAAAATAAAAAAGAAAGCAGGGCTTTTTCCAAAGTTCGATACACGATTATTTCTGATGTAAGAACTAATACCATTACATCTTTTCCGCTATTAATGTATAGTAAATATGGTAAGTAACTGTTATTCGTCTTATGATGATGGAAAAAATTATTTATTTTCTTTTAATATGAGCAATGACTCAGTATGGCCCCTATTCGTGTAATACCGTGACGGGGCAAAATTAAGTGACGAAATACATAGAGATAAGAAGATGATGACCGCTGTGTACCGAATCGGTAAAGCCTTTACTGACTAAAGGTTCCTTATAGCTATGCGCTATACAAACTCCATCACATTCGAGATTTGAGACCTCAAGCAATGACTGGATTGTCGCGATTCTTACGCAGTTACTAGAAATTAAAAAGAAAAAATAGGAAAACATAAACAAGTGGTGGGAATTGAAACAGTTTGTTTAAGCCAAATAAAATTTCTTTCTTCCTTTTTTTCTTTTTATTTCCTAAAGCCATAAAAAAATTGTTCGTATAATCAAATTCTTTCAATGTCAATAAACTTAAGAAACAAAAAATCAAAAAAATCTAAATTAATATTCAGAAAATTAATACAGCAAATAAATGAATTTTGAACACAAGCACACATATATATGAAAGCGTACACGCATCTTAATGCTCTACAAAAAAGATATTAAAAAGATAATGAAAAATAAAAAAACAACAAAAAAAAAAGTAAACAAAAATAACAAAAAAAAACATTGGAATGTCTTCTTCTTCAAGCTCCCTCTCTAGCCTTAGTATACATAACAAATAATATTGACCGTTAGACTCAAAAACTAAAACATCCGCTAAACATTGCCAAAAGAAAACTGCATACGTAATAACCACTTTACTCGTGAATATATATATATATATATATATTTATACATATATATATATATATACACACGCATACTGATTCATGTACTAAACATAAATGTTAACCTTGAAATTCTAAAAACAAAGTAAAAAAAAAACTAAAAAAAAGAAAAAAACCATTTTCAATATTCATTAAACCACACAACACACAACGCATTCGTCTTTATATGTATGTTTATATGTACTGAAAATATCCAAAAAAATTTTCTTTAAATCGTAAAAATGTTAAAGACACACAAAAAAAAACTGTTTCTAGTCCATACATATTTCATCAGAGATTTTTCCAAATTTTTCTTCTTTTTTTTTTTTTCTTCCCCTTGAACTTTCCATCGTCAATAATTTGAATTATCTTGATCCACATATTTTCACATATTTTGTTTATTGAAAAATGAATATTATAATCATTTAGAGAAGAATAATGGATGAAATACATTTAATCGACATGGACAACAATGAGAAAATGTCAACAACTTTGAGTTGCGAGAAGAGAATAAGCGAAAGTCTTCGCTATGCTTTAATGGGGGAACCTTGAATTTCTATCTTTCGAAAACAAAATAGAATAAATATGTTTCACTTCAGTGTAATAGAAAAAGTAAAATGACTTACAAGTAATAACATAGATATGTTCATTATTCGGATTTTTTTTTTTTTTTTCGTTTTTTTATACCCATCACCGATGGACAGATGGACAGTATATTCGTTTTATTTACCAGAACGTTTGCAACGCCAAACAGGATGCTTCAGAGAAGCCACAAAGTATAGATGTATCTTGATCAGCTGCCGTCTGTCCCTCTCACCATCTGTCTGTCTGTATAATGTCTGTTGTAAACCGCCTGTTCTCCTGGCCGCAAAAGTGAAGCAACCGGCTACAAATTTGGCAGAAATATTTGAAGTTCTTGGTTAGTTGGGAGGTTGGTATTGAAAATGGGCCAATTTGGTCGATGTGCATGCTTACAGTACTATATAAAGTGCGAACACTTCTGGTTTTCGAAAGTAACATAAACTTGATTTTTTTCTCATTACTCATTAACTGCAGCAGATAAATCTACAAAGATTTCAACGTATATGCTATCTCTACAAAAATGAACCCCGCCTATTTAATTTTACAGTGCGTCATAATATAATTTTTGTTTTCAAAATCTTTATAACGCATCAAAACAAGCTTCAAAAAGCCCTTAAGCTGTAGAAATTCTCGGCCTGTTACAAATTTGAAATCTATGTAAACATGTGCGTTCATTCGTGTGTCCATCTCTTCGCCAAAATAACTGTGAAAAACTATTTGCCTGTTCGCAAAAGTGAACCTCGTAAAAGAATTTGAAAATGAGCCAAACTCTTAAAAGAACATCCTAAGAACGTCCATACGTCTGTGTAACAAAACCTGTGAAACCTTATTATTCATAGGTCACACCACATACACCATATAAATTTCCACTTTTATTCTGACAATAGAAAAAATCAGCCCCTATTGTACAGCATGAAAATTTAGTTCATTTACTTTTTTTGTCTCTTTTAGGGTAACGATGATGGGTACAAAAGATTCGGTCACAACCGAATATAATTTTCTTCTTTGCTTCTTTTTTCTAAATATAACTATTAACGTTAATCCTAACTAAATTTTTATTACTTCTGAAAAGCAGAGGTGTCCCCACCATACGTAGTAATATAGACGTATCCTTTGACTTAGTTGGCCTATTTTTTCAATACCAAACTGCCAACCAACCAAGAACAGCCAATGTTCCTGCCAAATTTGAAGTGGATAGACAGGAGAATATTTACAGTAGACATTATACACGCGCCCAGACGGGCAGACGAACATGCTTAAACTGATTCAGAATTTGTTGCTGATCAAGAATATATCTACTTAGTGGGGTCTGTGAAGTTTCCTTCTGGGCTTTGTAAATATTTTGTCAAAACGATTACACCCCTTTTTCGCGGCACTTCTTCTAATATCCTACACCACTTAATTCAGTTATTCATATATGTATGTGTTATATGGGGAAGTGGTCGAAAACAATGCGGATCATTTTCAACAGCGTCCGTCTTGGACTAAAACGTGATGGTTTTCCAATTTTCATTAAAATGTCTCAGAACATAAGAAAACAAAACGGATCGACAAGCTTACAGCGGCCTAATTAAAGGTGCATTTATCTCAAGTCCCTCCAGCTATTGCATACATCCGCATAAACTGCATATAACCTTACACAATGAGCGCTGTAAGGTATGAAAAGGATAAAAAGGATCAGTTGTTTTGGCATCAGATCGCATTATTTTTGTCATCGTATATGAAAGAACACTTAAAGCAAATCATACACACATATTATCTTTTCCAAGTCAACGGTAATCATATTTTCATTTTTTTTTTGCATTATGACGTAACACGCACTTTAAACTTCATTCATTACTTCTGTCTTGGATTAAGACACGATTGTGTAATCTTTGAAAATTTCTGCTGCTATAAAGGCGAAAAATTCGATTTGCTTACACACTTTATATTGCTGCTGCTTTTGTCGCACTCTATACAGTATTGACAATAATTCCCCACAGAATTGCAAAAATTCTTTTGCTGCGATCTATTCTATAGATTCTGTACAGAGCAATGTAAAGAAACTCAAATATTTGCTTTACGTATAAAAGCATTCATGGCGAACAATATAGAAACATACGTGTTTGTTTGTGCGTTTCACGAAAGTGAAACCAAGTTAAAAGTGCCAATTCCGTATGCATTCTTTACACGATTTTTATATAAAAATTGCGACAAAAGCAACACTAATGTCGTTGCTTCAATAAATCAAAGACCCGCGTGGATGATGGTCCGAATTTATCAATTACGAATTATTCCCAAGAACAACAACAACAACAACATTGCGACAAGTTTATAGCGCATTTCGAGACGATTCGGGAATATTTGATGCCGGCCACTGAAGATTTTTAAGAAGATAATAGAAAATTTCCACCAAGTCGCCCTAAAACAATCGAGTTATTAACGAGTAAGAATACTTAAGTCGAGTAAAGCTGCCTATGAAATACCCTAAAACACCCACTTCATCACTTCGAATACATCCAGTCGCTCATTTCCTTAATAAAGCATCAAAAATTATGAATTATTTGTATGTAAATTCATAATTGATGTGAGAGCCTTCATGTTGGAGGATACAAAGATTAGATGATTAAAACGTCCACTAACATGATCCAAATCTTGCAAACTTTATTTACTTGCTAAAGATTTTATTATTTTTTCGTTGCTTCTGTCATGAAAACTTACAAATTAGACGCTTTCGTGAGAGACCAAGGTGAACCAACGCGATCCAAATTCCCTAAGGGTAATTTTTACGCTATATTGTTACTATGGACTAATTGACACCATAAAATAAAATTATAGTTCTCGGCGATGATAACCAAAAAATTGATCTACTTGATCCAAATTTGATGCGGTTAAGAGTTGTATATCAAATTACTCTTCCGAAACAATTTTCTTCATAAAATATTAAAAATTTAACATTTTTGTCATATAAAGACTTATTTTTGATTAGAACCCTTATATGGGCTGGAAACCAAAAATTTGACTCATAAGATCCAAACTCGATAAGCGTAATTTTTATGCCAAATTATTATTATGAACAAATTTTCATCAACAAGTATTGAAAATTAGACCTTTTTACCATATAACGATTCACTTTTCATAGAAACCTTTGTGTGGTAAAAAATTCAAAACAAAAAAATTCATATCCGATCCCAAAGTTTTCACATCAATTTAGAATGTCAAAATATTATTACTCAGCGATTTACGTCACTAAATTTTGAAGATTATAGTTACTATGTGCCAAATCTAAAAATTACACTACTTTCCCGCATACATGAAGAGTGTTGGAAAAAGTGATCCAATCCGAAATATTTTCAAGGGCGTTCATCTTTAAGCGAGAACACATCAGTGCGCCAAAGATTGGTGAATGGACATTAGACGAGCAGATGGACAGACGAACAGATGGACAAACGAACAGATGGACAGACGAACAGATGGACAGACGAACAGATGGACAGACGCACAGATGGACAGACGAACTGATGGACAGACGAACAGATGGACAGACGAACNACAGATGGACAGACGAACAGATGGACAGACGCACAGATGGACAGACGAACTGATGGACAGACGAACAGATGGACAGACGAACAGATGGACAGACGGATAGATGGACAGACGAACAGATGGACAGACAAACTAAGATCGATTCAATAAGTGATTCTGAATCGTGAGTCTATCTCAAGTCCTCGTAGGTGTTACCGACATCCGCACAAACGGTGTGTATACCGTGTACAACGAGAAGGTGCTCTTAATTAAAGAACACTATCGAGTAATAATAAAGTTTTTCATAAAATGCAAATACATCATTAGGCCAATCGCTACTATTTTTATTATATCTACTCAATTTTGATACGGTCCTTGCCTTCAAGGTCCTTCCCAATCACACTGCCAAACTGTGGTGTGCTAACAGACCACACGCAGCGCTACAGTTGTGAAATTTACATACATGAAGTTTCAGTTTCCTTTTTCAGTTTAAAGTGACTTCAATAAAAGAAGTCGAACGGACGCAAATAATTAAATTGAGTGCACATCACACATTGCTTAATGGTGTATATATATTTGTCTTTATAAACGCTTGACCTGCGGCGCATTTGTAGCGCATATTTAAAAAGTTTTTATACAAAATGTTTATGTTATACTTATGAACATTTATTGTTCTATTTACGAACATTCAAACAACAAAATATTACAACAAAATCTCTGGGAACTTTTTTCCACACACATATGATAAAAAGAGAAAATAGTTTTTTGGTGAAACGTATGCGTAAAAGGCTCGGTTTGGCAAGAATATTATACGTAGACTTTGCAAACAGCACAATGTTGTCTGAAAACTACCGCGAAAAGAGCGCAGGCAAAGTCCTTTACTATGATTTAATTACATTACCTGAAGATTTTCATTTTTTTCTTTTTTTTTCTTTTTAATATCACTGTCATTAATTTCTTATATTCTTTTAGATGCTCTTTGTTTTCTTGATTTTTAATACGCTCTTGTCTCTCTGCCTTCTTATGAAAATAGGTTGCTTTTGTTGTCCTTACAATCACTTGAGAAACGTAGATTTATTCTTAGTGTTTCCTTCTTTTAATTAAGTTAATAAACGTTGCTATCGATGCGATCACATTACTTACTGAGATAAGCTTTAATGTCCCTAAACGCTACTCTAAGCACTTTATCTTCATTAAGCTCAGTCAATGTAAATATAAATATGAGTTGTTTGCAGATATCTATCACTTAATCTCAGCATCGAACTCTTCAAAGTCCATCAAAACAACTACGGGTAATATGCTTGATTTGCCGATGTGGCATTTAAACTAACTTTCAATCTTAACACTCTCGCTATGATTCGAAAATTAACTGGCGTCGTTTACTGTATCGGTTACCAAGCTTTTGCATGTTTGCAACAGCTTAGAGATTCACTTGCAACTTGGATCTGTACCCGTTGTGAGTGTGCCTCTATTCTAGTTGTGTACATGCTCTCTTCTCTTTTTAATCCCACCACTGTATACTAATTTTGTTTTTCTCCATAATGTAGGTAACAGGTAAAGTATATATATTATTGATCAGCGAGAAATTCTGAATTGATTTAGCCATGTCTGTCCGTCTGTCCGACTGTGTGCTGTTTATTGTTGGCGCTCTCCTGGTCGAAAAAATGAAATGATTTCATCTTCAAGTTTGGAAGTCTTTACCCGCAGGTTGGTATTGAAAATGGCCCAATTTGTTCAAAGCAGAAACCTGCAATGGAGCATTTTTCTTAACAAAAATTTGTGCGCTAAAAGGCTGAAATTATCCACTCGACTTTTTAGATGTAAAAATGGAAAAAATCGATCACGCCTACACAAAGTTACAAGCGATTAAATTACCTTTTCTTTTAATTTTTTGAGGTTTTATGCTTATTTATCATAAAGCGGACCAGGCAGAATGTTTAAAAAATTATTTTGTGCATTCCTCAAATTAAGATATATTACCTGCCTATGAATATAATAGATATCGCGACCTGGTGGATTAATTTTTTCTTAATAATACCAGCGATATGGGTGTCAAATAAAAGAATTTGGAGAGTAGAAGGCAAAGAGCGTAGTGGTGCGTATGCGAAATTCGGCTCCCGACGAAAATAACTTTCTTACTTGTTTGTTCTGTTCTTCTTTCTTATTGATTTCTACATCGATTATTATTTTATTTATTTTTTTTTTTGTTTCCTTCTCCTTAAAAACTTTATACTGGTTTTTAATAATAATTAGCAGAAGATTTACTTCTAAGAGTCAATTGAATTCGGCTTTTAATTTATTTTACCTGCGTTCTATGTGTAAGTGAATAAATAATTAAAATTAAAAATATTGATATATTTAGTTTTATTTTTTCACTTAATGAATAATATCACTTCAGTTTTTTGTTGGTTTAAACAATCCCTTGACTAATTAACAATACTATAAAAACATAATTGTGGCTGGGACGAAACTTTAAACGGGACTATTTATCGATTTTACGAACGTAATTGTATAGCGATGATGCATATACCTGAAATTTGGAACGCGTTTTTCTTAAAACCGTCTCTTTCCACTTTTTCGTATTACCGGCTACTTCTGCTTTTTAAATGTAGCTTGAGGCAAAAACACTACCTTTTGGTTTTTCGAAATTAAATTTTGTCGATTTTGACGCCATTTTTTCAAATCTAATTTAAAAAAGAAATAAGAAGAAGGAGACAAGAATATTATCGTCAGGCAAGGCCGACCTTTACATACCCTATACCGATTCGCCCAGTTGTTTACAGGTTACACGTAATAACACACCAAAGACAAGACATTATTTTCATGCGAAGGCATAGTTTTCTTGAAAGGACGCCCCTTGGAACATGCCTAAAACCAAATTTAGCAAACTCAAGTTACTTCCCAAAAATTGCATAATTTTTCACTTTCCGTCATGAAAAGCACGAAATTAGTGTTCCTCTCCGTATAAGGGCTTACTGTCCATGACAACAACCGCCATATATGTTAGTTGGTGTCTAAAAAAAGACAATTTTATGTGATCCAAATTGGGTGCCGATAATTTTTTTTCTAAATTGATACTATGGACCAATTTTCACCAGCCTTTCCTGGAGGGCTTACAGCTACTCATGAGAAGTCCTTTATAGAGTGGAGTCCAAGGGTTTAAATATTGTTCACTTAATTTTTATATTAAATTGCTATCGTGAACAAATTTTCATCATAAAACATAAACAATTAATGTAACGATTTACATTTTCTGAGAATCCTTCTGTGCGATGGCATTCAAAAAATAGACTTACGTGGTAAGGTTGACTTCTTTGTCAATTTATGACTTATGAACTAATTTTCAACGCGAAATATTGAAGATTAGACCTTTTGGTTATATAAGTTTTCGTACGAAGGGTTATATGAGAGCGACTTAAAAAACTGCTCCATTTTGAAAGAAATTGTTTAGAGCCCTATTAGAAAGTCATAGTACTATTGCTCAACGAGTTTTGTTAAAAAATTTTGAAAACTGCAATTTTCACCGATACAATGAGAGTTGTCGAAAAAGTGCATCATTCCGAACCATTTCTATTATACTGATCAATTCAGAATCAGTTTCTAAATCTATCTAAGCTTATCTGGTTGCCCTTCTGTCTGATGGCTGTCCATGTTAATTTTTGTTCAAGCTACAGATCGCAATTTTTGAGATATTTTAACAAAATTTGTTATACTAACGTGTTTTCCCCCAAGTACGAACGCCATTCATAATAGTTTGGATCGATCCACTTTTTCGACCACTTCCCATATAATCTCCTATTTAGAAAAGTCGTTGTATGGAAGGAATTGCAAATTTTCAAAATTTCTCGACAAACGTAGGTAAGTAATAGTATTTCGGTATTCGAAATTCGTATGAAAATTTTGTAATGGCTGGGGCAATTTTTTAAGCCCCCTATCATATAACGAAATCTGAAGTTTATATGACAAACGGCTCAAATTTTCAGATTATAATAGTAAGTTAAGACAAAAATATTAATTGTACGAAATTTGTACCACTCATGCCTATTTTTGTGTCCCACCCTATACAAATATTTCGACAAAAATTTTGTTTTTTAGGGGAAAAAAGTCTAAGTTTTAATATTTTATGATAAAAATTGATCCATAATAGTGGTTTGATATAAAAAAGGGGCTATGCTGAATTTTGATAACGTACTTGGAACTTCTTGGCATTTTTACGGAAAGTAAGCCTTTATTTGCAAAGAGGTCTAATTTTTCATATACAGTTCCCTTATAGTAACTTCATATGAAGACAGAGTATAATTCTTGTGTTCAATGACAAAAATGTGCTGTAGGGTATTTAACAGTCGGGCTGAACACTTGTTTTTCTTTTGTAGTCTGCAGCTCACTTTTTTTTTAAATAAATTTTAAAAAAATGCTCAATTTTTTTTTAAATAAATTTTAAAAAAATGGCCGTGTATGGATGTATATAATGGATGTATATAATAGATAGATATATAGGATAGAAGAGCCATGTTGATCGGCGTATTAACGCCGATGTTATACAAGGCTTTTGCACAACTCTTAAATGTATCATAGATTCTATTAGTTTGTAATGTGAACAAATACTTAAAAGTTTCCTATATAGAAATCAACCATTAATGGATAAAATAAGTTAAGCTTTATTCGCTTTCAAGTTCATCGACCCACTGTCTTGGAAGCTTCCGTCCTAGGTATACGCTGAGTTGAAAGCTTTACAAGAAGATTCTGAACTACTGAACCACCGAAAAATTGTGTTTTTTTTGTTTTGACAAAGAAGAACTACAAGGTAGAGTCAGAACCCTTTTCGAAGCCATGTTGAATTTTAAGGGCTTATTTTTCTAGATCAATTAGTTAACAATGTTTAGCAGTATACCTGCTAAGTACGTCTTTTTCGACATGCCGATGACATATACCTGTTTCTACCAAAACTGGCCGCAGTCGGGAACCTGGAATTCGGCAAAAGCCGAATTTTTTGATTGATTGAGCATGAGAAGTTAAAAATTGGGCAGGATCTGTTCATGTGTACGTCCGCAATATGGAAGGAATTGAAATAACCTCAGTAAAAGGCCGATACTTTTTGTTAAAATCTTCATCTATAATTTTCGACCTCGTGAAGATATTTCCGAAAAGCCGGTGAGCCGTATATTCGTCAGAGTCAGCTTCTTGTTCTTTCTGAAAATAGTCTCGATCAGCTTATTAATATAACTGTAATTTCCAATAAGAATTTTAATTCCAATTTATTTTTAATTCATTTCCCATTTATTCTAACACAGATTAACATTTTCTTCACTCAAACTTCTTCACTGCAAATAAATTACAAAAAAAAATTGGAAATAAATTGGAATTGAAATTTTATCGTTAATTGTGGACGTATTAGTAAACCGCTCGCGACCATTGTGAATCCAACATACGGACAGGTGCGACGAACAAATAGGTAGTAAGTTTTCCATCGTCACAGGATCGAAAGTTATATGGATGGAAAATTATTATGGACACGTACGTAGCCAAATCGCAAACAATTTTTCTAAAATTTGATTCTTAATCGATCAAGCCATATTTGCGCCAAGTTTTAGCTCGCTGTCTTCATTTTTAAGATTGTGGTTAGCCGACAAAAATATAAGTCATCGAAATCATTCCAACAAACTTATGTAACTTGCAAGTCTACGATCAAAATGACATAAGTTTTGGATATACATGATGTAAGAGTTGGTCTTCTCTAAAAGTTATACGGATTTTTATCTTGCACGCGATCGCTTTACATCAATCTTATTAATTATTGTTTCCCTTTTATTCAAACCTCATACCTGTGTATAATTATATTTTAATTAGAAACTTTGTCGTCATGAATATTAATATTAGCTAATCATGTATATAAGAGAAGCGAATCCTGCTATGACCTTTTTCGTACAATAGTTTACTCATCTAGCACTCAGCATATGTCTTGACTTTCATAATTTTCTTTCTAGTATTTATTAATTGAGAACCATTAGCTGACAGCAGTCTGTATTTAGCTAATGTGTAGACAAGATATTCACTTTAAGAAAAATGTCACCATATATATAGATATATATGTATATAGGTTTGTTAACTCATATATATATATGGCAGCGACGTTTAAGTTTATTGAATTCTTGTGATAACAATGCTTCGTTCATTTCTCTTAAGTTGAATGCAAGAAAAAGCAGGAAAAAGAGAATTTCTTAATCTTTCAAAAAAATATATATATATATATATATAGATATGTGTATTTCTCAATAAATTTGAACATGCGCTTTAAAAACAAATTAAATTGAAAAAGATGATCTTCGAGTAACACGTAAACAATTCAATTCATTGTGAGTTAACCTTACCACTTTTGATTTCAAAGTCCATAAGCTTACAATGTTTAAAAGAGTAAAAATTTGTTTTATAATTCAAAAATAATGTTTCTCTTCACACCTCTTTATTACACACTCTTACATTACATGCACAGCAAGAAAAACGACTCAAACAATAGCACCTTTCCATTTCTTTTCAAGCCTTTTTTTTTTTTTTTTGTTTTTTTGACGCTGCACCGGAAAATCATGGCATATTAATTTCTTCATTGCATTTGTAATAGCATTTAATAACATGTAGAGAAAGTTGCGGTCATTGATGCATTTAACCAATTATGGACTTATAGTTAGCATAAATTTGAAACAACATTTTAAGAAAAGATATTAAGAAGATATTAAGCGTTTATTGATCTATTGATTTGACCTTAGAATCTCTGATGAGACATAAGAAATTAATTGATGAAAATGTAAATTTAAGGAAATAATTGTGGGTCACAAAAGTTACAGACAAAAAAAACTACGTCAGAAAAATATTATTGTGATAGTCATCAGGATGAATAGAATGATTTCGAATAAAAAATAATTTCGAAAAAATAATTCCGAACAAGGAACACTGTACGACATCCCCATTGAGTCTAGAAGATCAATGAATATGAATAACGCCAAAGGTCAAATGGGCCACCCATCGTTGTGTTGCTTTTTGTACAAGACCTGTTTTTTTTCTCTTGTTAAAAGGAAGACGCATTTCATTTACATAAATTTTGTAGGAAAGAGAGGTGTGGTGGGGCGGAGGATTGAAATTCCTGATCTTATCACAATTATAAATCGATCTTAATTTCTACATAATACGATTTTATCTGTTTTCTGTATCTTCTTAAAATATTTGAAACATATATCCGTAGATGTGGTCAGCTAAAACTTTCATCCCTTGCAAACAACAACAACAACTTTTACAAGTTAGATGAAGTTTTATGCGTCTTCCATAAGATCATTTATGTCGCTTAATGTATGTGCTTTATGCCGATATCTTTATATATACTTAAAGCAAGTGTTAGTCTCTGATTAGTCTCTGATTGGAATTTTGAGCTAACAATCAGTAGAAAACTCAGCGGATGGAATATATGTTTATATATGTAACACCTTAACTGATGAGTACCACAGATTCTTTATGGCGTTCTTAATGTTGCTTTCTTTTTTTTTTTTTTTTTTTTTTTTTTTTTGGAAAATTTCCATATCACAGTTATATGAGTAAATGTAAAAGAATTTGCTACGAAATATATTGAAACAACAACACAAACGCATACTCAAAATATTCTATTTTGTGCAATGCCCCCTGAGTTTGAGGAAAACTGAAAATCACTTTCAGATGCGGACAGCATTTCTACACGATCAAACGTACGGCTAAATAGAACGGGAAATAATATATCAGCAAAGAGAAATACATTAAACAGAAATAAACAAAGTAATAGAGGGAAACCTCAAAGAAAACACAATGCGAAGAGGGCGAAGAGGAAAATGAGATTTTGAAAAAAAAAACATATATATATATATATATATATATATATATATATATATATATCCACAAGATTTTGGCCTATTAAAGCAAAATACATTCTCATAGGCAAAGTATGAGAGCATTGCAAGATATATATGTGCAAATAAAATGCGTGTGTTGAAGTGGAAAGTGTAATGAGTGGGTAAAGATCAACGAAATTCTTTTTCGAAGTTTTATTAACAAAAAAAAAAAAAAAATTAAAAATAAAAAGAAAACAAAAAAGATTAAAAATGAAGATTCCAAACAAGAGATATTTATATATACATATTAGCTCACTTATACATATATGTGTATGTGTTTGTAGATATATAGATATACATATATATATATTATGAAAATACGCGAGTGTATTACAAATTGTATGTTCACAATATCTAAATACACCTTTGTATTCTTTGTGTATATCACGTTCTTACTTGCATAGCAAGGTACACTTACCTACATACTATGGCAAATTGCAAACGAACATACAATGACGTGGTAGTTGAAATATTCTTTCGAAAATTGAAAAAAAAAAAAATAATAATTAATTAAATTTATCTTCTTTTGTGTAAGCGCGTACGTGTGATTGTGTAAAAGAAAATTTGTTTTGCCCATATAACCACCACAATAGTTCGGCTGGAATCATTTGATGATAATCAAACGACTATTTATACATATTGCATTTGATGAAAGATGAAAATAAGAACAACAAAATAACAATTTGACGATCAAAGGCACAACAGCATAAGTAGTTTTTGTTTAAATCTCTAAAAAATGCCCTGCGTTGAAGTTTCAATAATGCCTGCAATGAAAATATATTATAAGATAAGCAGATTCCTTTCGCAATTTACTATAATTCAGTGAATTTCCCTTAGATTTCCGTCGATATATATTTTTATTATGAGTTATACTATTATACCTTTTATTACGTTAGTATTATTCTCCAACGGGATGTTGCACTCTTGCTTTTAATGAAAATTCCTCTCTTCAAATGTCGCTATGAGACTCTTTGGATTTTGTAAACAAATTCAATTTTGTTTTTTTTTTTTTTAAGAAAAAAAAAAACGGTGAAAGTTCTTCTTCTTTTTCTTCTTTTAAATTGTTATTGTGTATTAAAGATATATTGGAGAAGCTACATATTTCAAAGTCAATTAATCGATGGAGCATTAATAAAGAAGCGATTTTTATTCTTCATACTTCATACATACATATATATATATATGTATAGAAACAGATTTTAAATGGTTTTTAATGAAAATACGTTTTTTTACGTGTTTGCTCAAAACATGTGCAAATATTTGGTTGATTTATTAAAATTTTGTAAATGAACAGTAAATTGATGTTGCTTCGTCTTCTTCGAGAAAGACGAACAGAGTAAAAATCAAAGTCTCAATCACGCGACAATATCGTTTGTGTACTTATTTCGTTTATAATTTGTATCGCAATTAATTTCGTTTTGTTTCCAACAAAGTTTAATCCGATAAAAAATACGTGTGTAAGTTCATGCTTCTGCCGTAAATTCGTAGAAAAAATGCAATAGAAAGTCTATTAAATTTAAGAGCATGTACGCACAACATTGGTTGATTCAGAAAGTGATTTTAAGCTTATCTGTCCGTCTGTCCGTCTGTCCATCTATCGTTCTTGCTTTGTTGTGCTGACTTAAATATCATGTAAATGATGCCATTTATTTTTCAAATGCTTGTGAATTCATAAACGAGCCAATTTTCAAAAAGTAACTTAAGCTACAAAACGAACAAAACACTTCACATCAATATAACTGTTATTCACGTTTAAAAAAAAAGCACATTACATATCCTTTAAACGTTGCTTTTATTCTTCTCAAGTCGGGTTTACATGAAAAAAAAAAACACTGTCATGCTACCGCTTAATCATCTAACATTTTTAAATAAGGAATAAACGTAAATCGATCGCCGCACTTATAGCTTAGGACTACAATCTTTATTTATTTCATTTTCAAAAGACAAGCAACTAAAAGCAAAACAAATAAAAAAGTTATATGTGCTTTATGCGCCTGTGCGGCCGAGTAGGCCAAGAGTCTCGACTAACAACTCAAGGGCCATGCATTCAAATATCAATATCAAATATCAATAGCAATAGACGCTAGCGCTTTAAATGTTTAGTCCTAGAATTTATTTCTCTGGCTAAATGCTTCAAGTGGCAAATATTTGAATCAAGCTTTAGATCAATAATTGCTAGAAATTTTAAAATATCAGCTTTCAATAATTATGTAGGTTGTTATGTCCCTGTCGCACACATTTCCCATGCTGAATGGCTCTCCTAAATATTTCTAGCAAGTTTAAGATGATTATCTATCGTCGGAATTCTTCCATTTCATGGTCGCTTACAAACTTGGTGTTTGAAATCTTTAGCTTTCGATCTGCTAAGTATAGCAATCATAGGCGTACTCACAGCAGACAACAAGCAGACGCATGGGTACACATAAACAAGCCAATGTAATCCAATCAATTATGTTATTCGCAGTGATCAAGATGCGATCAAGAAGAGTTTAAGATGTCTATGAAAATTGTTTATAGATTTTACAAGAAATGAAGGATAAATAAGCCAAACTTATGTGATGGCAATAAGAACGTCTTAAGAACTAAGTCGTTTAGCCGTTTGATTGTCATCAGAGTATTGTAAACATTTATGTCTGATTCTCCTAAGCGTGCTATCGCAAAAATAATTTCTTCTATCATGTTCTCTCTTGTTCTAATAATGGCACTCATTCAAAGATCAAGTTTCGACTTTTCGCAACTTTGAGCAACACACTGACAAACAAAACACAGGCAGACGTTAAATAAAAGTCTTGCTTATACTTATTCTATACTCTATAATAATAACAATAAATTGATTAAATCACTAAGAAAACCAATGAATAAATAAAAACCACAATGAAAGCTGGGGGAACTATCCATACAATAAGTATGCTTGATATAGGTGATAGTCTGCGATATTCTCTGTCTGTTTAGTTATTTCATGATTTTTTGGTTAGCGTAGATTTTTGCAATTTTCAAAAGATCTGCTTAAAAATTCATTATTTACAGAAATCTTTATATTTACAACGTTTCAGTGCTTCGTCGCTTCGTCTAGTCCCTTCACTTATTATTTATGCAGAGTCATTTTATTAAATGTATGTCATTCGCTATAACATGTCACATCACTCAATAAGTCTCCGGTCTAGCTTGACATTTTTTTTTTTGCAGTTTCATCATTCAAACGTGCTTATAACGTTACATAATATCATAATACTGACAATAAAAATCGTTTGTCCTTTTTCGATATAGTCGTTGAACATTATACGATACGCATTCCAAAATATGGACGTCATAACGTTCTCTCTGTGGCCTTTTGCCCGGTTTTTGATCGGTTTGAATGGCTTTGGCTGGTTGCTGTATGTTCGACTAGTTGCCAATTTGACTCTGTCTGAGTGTAATAATGATTCCCTGTTTCATCCATTATCATATATCGCATGAAAAAATCCATTTTATTCTGCCTAAATGGCTCGCACACCTTGTTGTTGTTAGTTAAAAGTGAGCAAACGCGACAACCACTCCGAAGAAACCTCTCGCATGGAGAATGATAAATGGCATGTTCCTTAATGTCTTAAGAAATTTAAGCTTTTTCATGCATTTTTATTTTTCCATCTTCTAGAACGATTTTGTGCATTCTTTTTATATTTTCTAGAAGAACTGCCGAATTTGGGCGACCATAACGTTCAGTATCATCGATATCGATATGACTTTGCAAAATTGACTTTTTCGACAAGCACGAGTAGCCATAAGGGGCTTCAAGCTTGTGCTGATTACTAACGGATTTTTTGCACATCAGAAAGCAAGATTTAACCATCATTTAATAATTAATTTCAGGGATAACCACAACCACTATGAAAATTTCCGAACGGCCGCTTCCATCTGCCAGGATTCGGTTACATTTTCCCCCAGGCATTCTGCAGAATTCCATAATTAAATGGGGTTTAACTGGGGTTCATATCCACTGTTCCAATAGTTGAGACTACAATGAGACTTTGAGCACTGGGCAGTACTTAGCTTAAAGCCATTTTTCCATTCGGATAATTCATATTTCCTAGATTGCTATCCGAGTCTTCTTCATCGATTTTCAGCATTGAAGGAGAAATGCCAACTCACCAATGCCGTGCTCTTACCTACGGTAGTATTTCTCTGCTCCTTAGGAATCCCACAAAACTACTGAAAAACTGACGGGGATCTCCAACCTTAATAGTAGTTGATTACAGAGAAAACATCTAGCGATAGGCGCAATACAGTTATTCGCTCATTTTGGTAATAATACATCAAAAATTACACATTATTTTCATGCGC
>KK502460.1:1064890-1085172 GCA_000688735.1 Glossina austeni | reverse complement strand
AATATTGATAATCACACCTGTTTACCATATAAAAACTCAGCTTTCGTTGGGACGGCTATCTGAGAAGGGGTTCAGAAAATTCTCCCAGCCGAACCAAATTTTTTATACTAATTTAGAATGTCGAAGTACTATTACTCGGTGAATTTTGTCGAAGAGTGTTGAAAACTACATTTTTTTCAATATAATGACATTTCAAAATTAGGCGTTATATACGGAATGATCGAAGATTTGAACCGATCCAAAAAATTTTCAATATTCTTCGTCCTTAAGTCAAAGTACTTCAGCACTAAATTTCATTTCATTATCTAATTTCATTTCGCCCTGTAGGTTGAACATAAACTTACATGGACAGACATTAGACGGATCGACAATTTTGGAATAATATTTAATCGCTGCATCTATATTAAGCCCGTCTGGGTACCACATACGTCCGCAAAACTTTCTTTAGGTTAGGGGTAACATTACCAAATATCATAATAGATTTGTTTAAGTACCCACAGTAATCACGTCTGTCTGCATAAAATTTTTTTTTATAAAATTTGTCATAATCAATTTGATCGATGAACGTGCTGCACGGTGAAATAACTATTAGTTAAGAAAAAATTTTGTAAAAAAAAAAAAAAAGAAAAATTTTATATTCACATTAGTTGTTGTGCATCCACGATTCCATTTTCTATTATAAATTTCCTATTCGGAAAAGCTATTAAAATTATCTTTGGGTTTTTTTTTTTTTTTCAAATTTCATTCATAATTCATTAAAATAACCCAAATGTATTTGTTAGCAATAGTGACAAGCGACCGAAATATTTGCAATTAATTTTCCTGAGTTTTTATTAAAAATATGTCCTAAACAAATTTTAATGTTTTTCTTGACCAAATGTTACTTGTTATAAATTTTTTATTTTTCATTTTTCATTTTTTTTTTTTTTTGTTTTGGAAGGTATCCAATATTCGTTCTTATCCAAATATAATTATGCGTTCGGGTATCTCTTTTGAAGATTTTTTGCTATTTTCTTTTTCCGTTTGAATTATTACTTTAATGAGCAAAATTAAATGTCACTCATACGTATCGCGTGCCTCCATTTATTTTTATATTATATATATATATATATATATATATATATGTGTGTGTGTGTGTATATATATATATATATATATATGTGTGTGTGTGTGTGTGTATGTATTTATGTATATATGTATATATATGTTAGAGATGTAATTAAAGAAAGAAAAAAAAATTCTCATGCAAGTTTTTAATAGTGTTTCCATTAATGAAATGAAAAGAATTAATTAACTATAACAATGTTATTTATTATTGTCTATAATTATAAATAAACATTTTGTAATTTTCTTCAATAAGTTATTTTTAGCTAAACGTTTTCGATAATATTAAACTTTAGCTGATCACTTTGCATCAAATTTCAAGAAATTATTTCTCAAACAAGCAAATAAAACTTTTACACGTTCTTCGACGAATTTTCATTATCCCAACTTCTCAAGTTTATACAGAAATTTTTGCTTTCTATTTCTAATGTTCATATGCACATATATATATATATATATATATATATATCCGTATGTAGGAGTACTTAGATGCTATTACTGTTAAAGGTTTGCTAGTTACACACAATATAACCGTAATATTTAAAAAATTTTAATTTGCAAAAATTTTGCAGCTCTTTAAGGGCAACAGAGTTTTAGAAAATATGCCAACGAATTACGTCACATTGCTATAAAGTTAATTAAGAATATGTGCATCAAAATTTAGTTATCTGCGTAAATATTTTAAATCGTAATATTTCCTTCTATAGGTTTTCTTTTTCCATTTCGTATATGGCCAGCCACTCAGGGTATGTCCCATATGCATGCAAGCATGATAGTGATGAGGAAGAATTATAGGTAGAGAGGGATGAAAAGACGAAGTAATGTTTGCGCACGTTTGGCTTAAAAGTGAAAATATCACGCACGCTGTGGAAGACCGTTGCTGGCAGGTTCCTCCAAAGGTGACCTATTGGCCGAATCGATTGAAAAATCGCGGTGATATCTCGTACGATATAAAAGCAATTCCAGCGCGATGGGCGGGAAAGCCGGCAAACGACCTGGTAAACGACTTAATTGATGGACAAATCGCTTCTGTTCTGTAGAACACTTGCCCTGCATGCATCTTATGCATATAAGCACTGCACCGCCCACATTACGCCGATATTCATGGGTATCGAGAGTTTTCGACACACTTTCGTCACCCACAAGCATTTGAGCATCTCCATGCCATTGTACGCTAATTTTGATCAGATATATGTGATGTGAACGGTACGGATATCGGCTGCACTGAATACCAGCTACAGCGAAAAATGCTTATATATATATATTTATTTATATATATATATATTAGGAGATATCTTATGCATTATTTCCATTTCCATAGAGGCGATAGGGGGAAGCCAATGAGTTTATTCACTTCTTTCGACGATTCTACGAATCTACGAGAATGAGAAAAAACGCTATTATTGCGTATATGGACATTATTTGCCCGATTAAATTAAAACATTAACTGTGGGAGAATTGTGTAAACAGAAATTTTATGACTAAGTAAATATTATGATATTTTATTGATTGGTCTTAATGTAAATGTAAAAATTGGAAATTCTAAATAAATAAAAGAAAATTCTTTTGTTCAATTTCGTATTAACAAAATTTTAAAAGAAATTTCTTTTCTTGTCATTTTTTTTGCTTTAAAATGGAATTTGTTTTCTTGTTTCTTTTGTTTTTTCCTTTTTTAATTTTTATAATTGCATTAAAAAGCCATAAATCTATTCAGTATGATTTTCCAAAATATTAATTGCTATCAGTCAAGCGAAAATCTTTATATTGTAGTTTAATTGACTATCTATCTACTTATCGTGAGGCATTTTGGAAACAATGAAAACACTGTTTTAGTACGAATTTAGCTGCTCATCAACAAAAACAAAAACAAATATGTAAGAACATCACAATCGACCAAGAGCAACATTTAGATGCTTTACATCTATTCGGCTCATACCGACATTTACGTTTATTCGCTTTCGTCATAAATCATCGAAAATTATTAATTGCCTCCATGTAAATGCATACTTTTCATGAAAGCCCTTATGTTATGTGCCCGATGGTCAGAATGTCAACCAACTTGATCGAAATTCCCAAATTTTATTTACTTTCCAAGACACATCAGTGTACGAATTTTCTTCCTAGACGGACAGATAAGCTTACAATAAAAGATACAATAAAAGTTGGGTCTATCTGAACTCCTCCGCACAAATTTATTACACTCTGCACCACAAGTATATAGGTATAGGGTATAAATTCGTTGGGAGAATTTTTCATTATTTCCTACACCAGTTGTGAAGATAGACCCACCCTCTATTATATCCATCGATTCAGAATTATGTTCTAAATCTATCTAAGCTTATCTGTCCGTCTGTCCGTATATCCATTCAATGTTTTAATGTGTTCACCCTACAGGTCGCAATTTTTGAGGTATTTTATAGAAGTTACACTTACGTGTTTTGGCGCACAGGTGGAATCGAACCACTTTTCGACCATTCGAACATTCGCTATATAACGCCTTATTTTGAAAAGTCATGAAAAAGATTTAATTTTCAACACTCTTCGAGAAAATTCACCGAGTAACAGTACTTCGACATTCTAAATTAGTATAAAAAATTTGGTTCGGCTGGGAGAATTTTCTGAACCCCTTCTCAGATAGCCGCCCCAACGAAAGCTGAGTTTTTATACGGTAAACAGGTGTAATTATCAATATTTCAAGATGAAAATTGATTGACAATTGTACCGCTGCTGAATGTGGACCACGTCGGATTATATATATAAGAATTCTCATAAAACGTTTATTCTTATATACCAAAAAGGCGTAATTGTTAATGTTTTATGATGAAAATTTGTTCACGATAGCAAATTAATATAAAAATTAAGTGAACCACATTTGAATCACATGGATTTATAACCGTGGACTCAACTCCATATAGGCTTTCGCATGAATAGTAAACCCTTCAGGAAAGGTTAGTGAAAATTGGTCGATAGTATCAATTTAGAAATAAAATTAACGGCAGCCTATTTGGATCACATAAAATTGCCTTTTTTAGACACTAACTAACATGTATGGAGGTCGTTGTCATGAAAAGCACACCTTTATATGGAGAGGAAGACTAATTTCGTGCTTTCTGTGACGGAAAGTGAAATATGATAAAATTATTGGGAAGTAGATTAAGTTTCGCTAAATCTGGATCATGTCATGCGATATTTTAGGCATTCCCCACGATGCGCCCTTTCCTGGGAAGTATGTCTGCGCATGAAAATAATGTGTAATTTTTGATGTATTATTACCAAAATGAGCGAATAACTGTATTGCGCCTATCGCTAGATGTTTTCTCTGTAATCAACTACTATTAAGGTTGGAGATCCCCGTCAGTTTTTCAGTAGTTCTGTGAGATTCCTAAGGAGCAGAGAAATACTACCATGCACTATGCACTAAGTGCATCATATTTTTTGAACTCCATTCCATGAAAGGTTTCTTGTGAGCCCTTCGGAAAAGGGTTTGTAATGCTGAATATTTTGTGATTAAAATTAGTCTACAGTTCCAATTTAGCAAAAAAAAAAATGAACGGCAGAAAAATCCGGCTACACCTCTTTACACCCCAAAAAGTGTAGGAGTTATCATGAAAAGCAAGCTCTTATATAGAGAGAAAGTCTAAATTCCAGTTTTTATGGCGGAAACTGACAAATGATAAAACATTTTATTTATTATAACTACAAATTCTGACTCGGCCTATTCATGGCATCTCGTGCGTCTATTTATCTTTCTCTACTTACTTAAATATTGCAAGCCGTTCTTTCAGCCAAATGACCGAACGGCCTAACTTTCTCTGCCCGCTTGTGTGGCTGTGCACAAACTAAATTACGAAAGAGATAAGATTTCATCATCCATCATCATCCTTTGTCCACCGTAGGATAGAATTCATACGAAAGGATGTAAACAACACTAGTACACGTTTATTAATGAATTTATTATTAAATGAAAGAATTTTTAAAATTATTGCTAAATATGCTTAAGGAAATTTCATTAAAACAAATGCATCGTGATTGGTGGTTCAAGCCCACCATAATCTTGATGATTTCCCATCGAAAGTGATTGTAATCATACATATATATATATATATATATGTATTTAATGTTCATGTGTTAATGGCCAGACTAAACAACCATTAAAACCATTAACATTAACGTAAATAGCAAAAAAAAAAAAGAAAAAAAAGAAAAAAAAAATGTTTATAATTTATTTTTGCATATTTCCCTCAATGACAGATTTGGTAGAGATTGCTAACCACAGCGAAGAGAAGCAGCTGAAGTGAAACTGTTAACTATCCAGCAAAGTAATAAAATATTTAACGCAAATGATGATATAAACCAAATAATGCCAATGAAATGAAATTGAAAACAAATTCGAAAAAAATTCAGAAAGTCATAAATTCAAGCGAAGCGCACAAGAAGACCAAAAAAAAAAAAAACGAGTGGAAAAGAGCCAGAAAGAGTGAGGTGGAGAGCAGAGAGTGAAAGAGATTGAAGAAATGGAAACGCATCAAGAAAGCACGAAAGCACAACCGCATAGCCAGCAGCAATAACATCATTACAAAATAAACAAAAAAGAAAACGACCTCAAAAAAATACACATGAAAACGGAAATATTTTCCTTCAGCTGGAACTAAGCAAAGCAAACGAAAAGTTGAATATAAGACCGCGTTTCAGTTGATATCATTTTCTTCTTTTTTTTTTTTTTTTTTTTTTTTTTTTTTTTTTTTTTTTTTTTTTTTTTTTCCTTTCATTTTGTGAGTCGTTCATTTGGTAAACAAACGCAACAAATTGAAAACGAATTGTAAGCGAATAAATATATACATACATATATATATATATATATAGGAAAATATATAGAGAGATACGCGCGTACATACTGGAGGACAACGCAAGCATTGGCAACGGCTAAGAGATGATGTTTACACGCGCCCAAGTGCGCAAACAAAAATCAAATAACAACACAACCAGTCAACGTTCACGTCCGTCACGCAATCAACAGTTGCAGTTACAACAGCAGCAGCAGCAGCAGCAGCACCATTTAGAAGTAATTATCGTTCACAATTCAAAATCAAAACAATAAAGACGATAAAATTAATAAAATAAATTTATTTTTATTTTCAGAATCGTTATAAGCCCAACAACAATAATCATAATGTTGTTAACAGTACTGTCATTAATAGTAACAACAATAGTAGTAGCAATTCAAGTAGCAGCGGCGTGGAAGGCGGTTACGTACGTTCCAGGATCCGGGATAGAGATCGTGAAAAAGACCGTGATAGGCATAGTGAAGGGGCTGATGGTATTAGTGGTTATTATAGTGATCATTATAGCGGCAACAATGCAACGCATTTGCTAACATCAGCATCGACTCAACATGCACCTTACAATCGTTTCTGCAGTTACGATTTATTACGACAACACTCCTCAGAAGAAACTTACATGCCAGGGCATACCAACTATAATGAACGACATCGTACGGATTTTGCGGATCGCCGCACCAGACCACATAGTATAACAAATCGTCGCGGTGCCATCAAGCATCAAAAGTTCGTCCTATTATATTAATCAAGAGAATGAAAACTTTCATTGTTTTTTTTTTTTTTTTTGTTTTTTCTCTTTCTCAGAACTCATGATTTCAATGGGCATCGTTTTGTGGCAAAATTTTTTCGTCAACCAACGTTTTGTGCCTTTTGTAATCTTTTCCTTTGGGGTTTTGGAAAACAGGGCTATCGGTGCATAAGTAAGTAAAAATTTATATTAAGTAAAAATATATTTAATATTTTCCACGACTCAGATCTCAAGACCATGAAAATCTTTGCTAGGAAAAAAAAAAAAATAGATAACAAAACAGGTAACAAATAACAAGTAAAAAATAGATAACAAAACCAAGTAACAACATTATAGTAGGGAAAAGTCGACTGATAAGCATCCTACATCACTTCGCTTATTTGCAATTGTTCGTTCATTTTCGAGATAATACATCAAAAGTTTCACTTTATTTTCTTTACTTAAAAGCATACCTTTTATGATAATCATTAGACGGGGTTAAGGTTCAATAACTTGACATAGGTAGTCCAAATTCGGTGTAATTAATTTTTAAGTCAAATTTTCTATTATTTTTTACTTTACATTATAAAACATTAAAAATTTGCCCTCTTTGCCGTATTTTTCATAAGGTGCCTTTCATGAAGTGGAGCCCTGAAAAATAGCCCTACATGGTTCAAATGTAGTGCAGTTGTTTTTTATCCTAAAGCACTCTTACAGACCGGTTTTGTATTATATCACTCAACTTTTTATCATATAAGAGTTCATTTTACATGAGAACGCTTGCATAGCATCGGGTCTAAAAAATAGACCTACGTGGTCCCAATTTCCTAAGGTTAATTCCTATGCCAAATTACTATTATGAACCAGTCTTTACTATATTTTGGAGATTAGATTTTTATATCTTATAAAAGATTTGATTTTCGTAGGGAGGGAGCGATATTGAAGAGGGCTCAAAACTATTAAGGCATACAATCCAAATTTTTCGCAGTTAATTTAAAATGCTGTAAGCGATTTTTCTCGTGAAATTTGGAAAAATTGCAAATTTTTTTTCGTATAAAGTTTTTTTCAAAACAAAGTGTTATGCGGCCAATAATCAGTAAATAAAGTAATCAACTTTTAATGGAGTTTTAATGGAGTTTATTCTTGAGTCAAAACACGTGTACCCAATTTCGCTACAATATCTTAAAAATTGCAACCTGTCACTGACGCACATCGGACGGAGAGACAGAGAAGCTTAGATTGATTCAGGAAATGAAAATATTTCTGATTCGAAAAATTCGTTCTGCCTCGAATCTGAAAACTTGCTGGGTGCTACATACACGCTCACAAATTTAATATACCTTTTACCCTGTACAGATAGCGTAGGTTATTATTATTGAATCATTGGATCGAAATTTCGTTAGAAAATTGGCGTATTGTTGAAAATGATAGGCTGAAATGTACAAATGAAAAAGAACCAAAATGTCACTTAATCAGCTTAACAAGAGAACTACACGTGCCGCTGTCGCCGTCCTCAAAAGCACCTTAATAGATTTTCTTTAGATTCTTAGTAAATTCGAGCAGACGTCAAACTTTTCTTCTTAAATTTACTAATTTTTTGCAACTATTCCGCCAAATCAAATCAATTCCAAATGATTAAAATTATGAATACATGTATGCATATGATATTTCCGGACAAATGAAAAATGAGAATTGTTAATAATATATTCGAATGGAGGGAATAATACCTTATGGTAATTTTATCTTTCTAGTCTGTCAAACAGTTGTCCATAAAAAATGCCATGACAAATTATTGGGCAAGTGTTCAGGATCGGTTTTTAACTCGGCTAGTACAATAGTAAGCATATCAATGATTTTTGTTTGCAAATAAATTTCTTCTCTGTAATATTTTATTTATTTACAGTTATTACGTGAACGTTTTAAGATTGATATGCCGCATCGTTTCAAACCTCATACATTTATGTCGCCAACATTCTGTGACCATTGTGGCTCAATAATGGGCGGTTTCTTCATACAAGGCTTAAAATGTTCAGGTCAGTAAAGATGTGGTTAGCTTCACTCTCACTTTTCATTTATCCAGTTATTATTATTAAGTCAAAATATTTGATGACAATCATTATCATGAATTAATTGTTTTAGAATTACGGCGGGCGTATGAGTAACTATTTATTACTAATTAATTATTTGTTAATAATAAGACTCGTGCGTAAAAGCATTTTCAAGAGATTAGAATGCACAAAAAAGAAAACAAGTACAAGTATATAAACCAAGCACCCATCACATAGGGTACCCACAAATGGGTAGATACTCTCTCTCTCTCTCTCTCTCTCTTTAGATAATGCAAATAACTTATTAAATTTTTTTCTGTCTGTTTGTCTACTTTTTGGAATGCACTTCTTTTCTTCCTTTCCATAGAATTTTTTTGTACTAAATATAAATAAAAACTAAAAGTTAACTAACACTCGTGCCTTTAATAAATGCACTCTAGGCATAATACGGTGACCAAATGCTAAGGCCCCAATTCAAATTATATTGCGCCGGTATATGAAATATCAGAAATACATTTTTTCTAATTTCTGCTAAATTGACAGCACTGTGTGTGGTAGACATCTGTGTCAAATTAGCCTTTGCACGAAGAAAAAAGTATTTGTCACCATTTTTACAATATTTGATTTTGTCAGTCGGTCATCAAGCGCATTATTACGGAATCTTAGTCTTGATTCTATGCATACGATCCGAAAACAATCGATCAATCGGACGAATATCGTGCAAAAGTTAAGACAAACTCAAAAAACCACGCCAAAGTCGCTCAAAAATCCAAGTGACGGTAACAATTTTCTTCGATTATCGTGCTGTTGTTCATTATGAATTCCTTCCGCCGGGCAAATTTGGTAACAACGAATATCATTTGAGTCTTCTGAAGACGATAAAAGACGGCTAAAACATCTTTGCAATAATAAATAGATTTAAAAATAAAAAAAAAATTTCCTCTTATCCTTATCCTAACTTTTGGTATCCGCAGTTAGTGATATTGACTCACGTATGAGTTTTCGTATGCAGTACGCTACTTGTACTTGCGTAGACATTTTATTGAGTTTGTAAGGTTATGATATAAACATACATTAAACATACATTATTACTTGGCGGGTTGTCATATAACTCGCGCTTAAATCCATCCAGGAACCAACAAACGTGATCAAAGACTATTTACAAACAAAAGCTAAGTCAAACCGATTGTAACTTCTTGATGCTTTTAAATAAAGATTAGAAAAGTTCAATAACGAGGCACAAAACTTGCCCAACGAGTAGAGTCTACTTAAAAAATAGTGATTTGATTGTTGGGCCTTATCAAGGAAATATTTTCAGAAAACTTTTAGTCTTTTATAGTTTAGAGCTCTGATAATAATAAGCAACAAATGTATGAGAATGGACGAACTTGATAAGACCTCCTTTAGTGTCTGATGCACTTGAATGCATTGCAAAAAATTGCAAAAAAGCAAAGGGTAAAAGTTAACCAAAAAGTGAAATATTCTAAGCAAACACACAAATCGAGGACATCGTAACATTTTTCAAAGCATAATATGCATCCTGTCCGCTGATTTATAAGTATTAAGCTGTCGTAAATATAATAAAATTTCACATTTTCAAGGTTTTAATTTCCTTTTTACTTTATTTTCTTTATTTAATGTTCTCTTCGACTGAAAATATAAATTCGATTTTTTATGTTTTATCTCGGGTTTTTTTTTTTTTTTTTTGTCTTTATTTTTGTTGTTTGCTTGTAGAAGAACTCTGTAGAAAATGATAATCTTTTTGAAAAATATTTCGTGAAGTATTTTTTCAAATAAAGGGAATATTTAACGTTTCCCAATCCCCAACTTAGTTTAACTTATTGCGACTCTTCCAAGACTGATGACATCGTCAAGAGTAACAAGTGAAAATAACACTGCAGTGGGATACAGCCCACTCTGCGGTTGCATACCCTATCCCATCAGTATCTTTTAAAACTTTTCAAAATATAGCGTTGTATGGAAATTGGTCGAAAAAGCTGTTCGATCCGAAACATTTTCAATTGCGCTTATCCTTGGGCCAAAACACATCAGTGTAGCAAATTTCATCAAATTCTATGAAAAATTGCGCCCTGTAGGTTGAACATAAGAAAACAAGACGGACGGACAGACAGGTGAATAGACAAGATTAGCGTTGCCGAATCGATCGGTATCGTAAAAGGTGGGTCTACCTCTAGTCCTTCTTAACATTCAAACAAATTTAACACACTCAAGTAGCAAAAATGACCTTGGGTGTAAAAACTCGTGAATATGAAAAATTATTGAGACGTCACGATATTTCCATAATCTTTGCTTTTGCACTCACATGATTTCTGTATAATTTATGAGATAAAAGTTTATAGCATAACAGTGTTTGAGAATCGACTACACTGACGAAAACGAATACCTTCAATATATGTAAACATCCTTTAAACTTTAATTCATATCCATGTGACTGTAGATTGTTTTCTTTCCTATTTCTATGAAATTGTGGCAAAGCTTTGAAACTTTATAAGCTTTCGAATTATTTGACAAAGACAACTACCACGTATAAGACATCTGGCGTAAAACGAATAATTTTATTCGGACAAAAGCAAAACAAACGCTTTATAAGTAACATACAATAGATGGAATTGCAATAAACAGCAACAAATAACTACTAAAATAGACGACAGATAAAATCGAAACTTGTAACAAAATTGTGAAACACATCGCTATTCCTGTAGGCCAGCGTAGGCTTAGTAAAATTTTTCAAAAAATTCAAGTTTAAGAAAAGACATAAAAAGAGAATTGTAAGCGAAGAATCAAAAAGATATGCTTTTTTAAGACACGATTGCATGACAGCATACGAGTACTTCGAACTTTAAATGCGGTCTTCTTGAAAAGCGTAATTTTTCCAAACGACAAACTATGCTGCTTGAGAATCCCTCTAGTGTACTAATGGATGTTTTCACAAAGTATTTATGCTCATTTAAAAGCATGCAGGCTGAGACAAAGAGCGACTCGAAAGCTTTCAATGCTTTTTGCAACAAAAATCAAAGTTTAACGCAAAGCTTTTGAAATTGATTATGATTTTTACTATTAAATTATATATATTTTCGTGTCATCTGCTCTTGCATCTGCTCTTCGTAAATTGTGAAACATGCTATTCTGTCTTGAGCAGATGCAGCAACAAAAGACACTTTCGAGTCAACAGCCCTCGAGGAAAGGAAACGAGAAAGAGGCATATTTAAAGTTGGAAGGGCAGTTGTATGGTCCTAGGTTTGCAGACTAATGGAACAAAATAACGAGAATGATGTCGGTGTTGCCATTTTTCAGAACTTTTCCAAAAACATATTTTTCCCTAATACTAAAAGACTTGCTTAATAAGTCCTCCTCAACAATCCTCCTTTACAATCAGAAAATATTTAATAGTCGCTTATATAGCTCTTAAGATATATGTTTTCTTTAATAATCAGATCATCCATTTCTTTAATAATTAATTCAAATATTTCTTCATTATGATTTGGGGAACCTAGAAAATCTATTGCACTCAATTTATGGAAATAAAATGGGGCATCCACCCACCATTCTGTCCAATCGATGTGAAAATGGTTTAGCGTGACTCCTTACTTCGTCGCTTAACATCACGATGCGATGAAGCGTGAATTGGCGCTTCGAGAGAATGAATTAATACCTATATTGCAAGCTAGTGGCTCCACTGCGCCCGAAGTACCAGATCGATTCAAAGTGTATGACCAATAAACCCACTTTGGAGAGTATTCAGGCCTATCGTCATCTCAAATTATTCGCTTGTGGTGATGTTTTAGACCCAGCAATCAAGCCTCACTACCGCAACTACTTAGATTCTCCTCATACAAATCGCTCTGAGCTCTAAGGAATTTAAAGTTTTTGCATTAGCTTGCGCGGCCGATTCCGGCTAACCAAATCCAAAATATTCTTTCCCAGAATATATGTGCTTCGGCAGAAAACAAGTGATATGGCCTGCTCCATGCTTTCAACTACTAACTACTCCTCAGTATTCAACAATCTAACAGATTCTGCTCAACTACTTTCGATTTTTGCCACAACGGTACCCTTTTACAAAAGACACACAATATTTCTTCCACGGCATTCCCTGAGTTATCTGTGAGAAAAACCTCTTGCCAGGTTCTACATAGTCCAGGCTTAAGTTTTTCTTCGCCGATTTTACGCTCCTTGCCCAGGGTCATCACAATCATCATCTAATCCCCGTTCCGACGCATAGTTTATCATCCGGTATTATTTATGTGTAAGTGTTTTAAATGTTTTTGTGTTTGATTTTCTGAGATACAGTAAAACAATCCTAATAATATTATGAGGAATAATTTGCATAATATATTTAACCATTTGAGACTACAGAGGTTATTCTTTATATAACACCTAGAATATCGATATCGATTTTCAAAAAGTCCGTATCAATTCCAGAGCGAATGTAACAAAGAAAAATCGAATTTTTTAATCCGTATGTACCGTATGTACCGCATGTACATACAATGACTGTCATTATTTGAATCAGTCCATCTAAAAATCACAGTAGTACGCAAAAAAATGTATGAACTGCACTGAATTAAATTCTTCTTTAATCTATTCATTAATTTAGCCATCTGTGTGCCGCATATATTTCCTCGTTTTCTCGTTTCTTTCCGTTTTTGTTTTTTTTTTTTTTTTTAATTTAACAAAAGCCGGAACTGATTAACTTTTAAACGAACTAATTAAATTTTCTTTTATTGTTTATTTATTTATTTATTTATTTTTTGTTTTTTTTTGTTTTCTTCTTCTTTTTGACCACAGTCAAGAAGAACAATTACTTTGCAAATTACTTTTGATGCAACAATTGTCAAAAAGTTCAATGACATTTTTGTTCTATTTCAACCATTTTATGATATTTACGAAAAATTTCTCAAATTGTTGCTAACAAAACGAGCCATCAAATTTATTCTGATGCAACATAAACAAATTGAAGCCCACTCATACAATACTGTCAGAAATTTTCAAAACTTATAATAAAATAAATCCATTCTCTTAAAAATTTAATATAATTATTAATTTCGATTTTTTTGTTGTTGTTGGTGTTTTCTTTTTTTCTTTTTTCATTTTTCATTTTTCATTTTTATGAATAATTTATTTATTTAATAAAACATTAAACTCAACCAACGAAAATAAAACAAAGACGATGATCAAAGTGACTTACCTAAGACACTACTTACTAAAAATCTATTTATTAAGATAGGTCTGGGTTTTTTTTTTTTTATATACCCTACACCACCCATGATGCGAGGGCTTATTAAGTTTATGCAACAACGGGAAAGACTTGAGATAGACTCACCCTTTTTTTTATTCCGATTTATCCAGAATGATTTTCTGCATCGATCTTAAGCTTATCTGTTCGTTCATCCTTCTTTCTGTATATCCTTCTTGTTTTCCTCGGTTCAACCCACAAGGACAAATGCTTTCGAAAATGGTTCGGATTCGATGGTTCGATATAAAAACATATTTTCAACAATCATTATATGAATAACTGTAGCCTAGTGTAGGGGATGTAATGATAAACGTCGTCCCACCATACTCTTTTTACTGGTATGGTATCAATAGTCTATCCCCAACGTTGTTGCTAAGAGAGAACAAAGCAGATACCTTTGTTGATGGGAAACAGTGTTCAAGAAATAATATCCAATGGAAGATAGAGACTTTAATACCTCAACAGATCGCAAGTAATAGTATTGTAGATGCAATATCTGCTTTCCATCAGCTCTACGGTACATGTAATCGCCAGTGTCCTTGTGCGTAGCGTCAATTGCCGAGATATCGAAGAATGCAAAAATCAAATTGCGAAAGCTATTCCTGGCCATATATAATCGTGTTAACCAAGAGATTACATAATAAGTCTACAGTGCATACGTCTTGCAAAATTAAAACTTAGTCCTGGACTTTCATGTTACGCTACATGTATATACCTTAGCAAGTCTGTTATATGGAATAATTAATTTAATGACAGGAAAATTTGGTGGAATTTTTCCAAAAATTCCAGCAGCAGATCTCTTCAATCTTTAGATTTTGCTAGATTTTTTATTTATTAATTAAATTAAAGAAAAACATAACATGAGATAGAAAAGAAAAATATTTACTCGTCAAACCCTTAAATTGACGTAAATATCAATGCGATAAAGCCGCACGAGTTAAAAATAAAAATTTCTTTCATTTAATTTGTTTTTTTGTTTTTTTTTTTTGCTTCTTTTTATTCATTTTAAAATTTACAATTTTTATAAAAACAAACAATCGATTGCATATAATTTGATGCCAATTTTCATTTAACAATACCAATAGCAAAGAAGCACAAACGCAAAATTATATGAAATGGTAATAACGAATTTTGAAAACACTGCTGCTTGCGAAAATTACTGGGGGAAATGTGAATTTTATGAATGAAATGACATCTCAATCAGCTCTAAGAAAGGAAACTGTATTCGCGCGCTATACGAATATTGATTACTCACCCACATCTTTTTTTTTTTTTTTTTTCTCTTTTATTCATCACATTTACGACATCGGTCGAGTTAGGAAGTTTACCTTGTTTCAAATCGATATTTGCTTTCGTTCAAAGGTTTATTGATGAATATTTTGCAAAAAAATTTTGAAATTATTTCAATATTTAAAGATTAAGACACGGACAGGCAGACAACAGATAAATAGGTTGGCGAGCAACGTTCCGACGAACGGAACGATTGATTAGTTTATGAAAATATAAGAAACAAAGACGCAAGAAGATGCAAAAAGCGAAATAGGGGCAGACAAACCGATGATTCGTGCTCGAGATTGGAAGCCGAAGCATGGATATATACAATTGTATGAAAGACCGATGACTGATAACATACCATCAAAAAAAAAAAAAAAAAGGATGGACATACGGACAGAAAAGTCAGCTGAATGCAAGAGTACATGCTAACGGGCTTCTTATGCAGTGACCTACTGGAGAGAATGTATTGCCTTATAGGATGCAACGCCACCCCATGACGCAGTCACTTCATGTGTTAGCCAGCCCTCTGATCAAGACGAGAGTTTTCTAAAACTTTTGCTTTTCTAGACAAACGAATGATTTTTTTTCCTTCTACTTTTAATCACAAAATGTTTATTCTTTTGATGAAAATTTTATATCAATTCTACTATAACTTTATACAATTCATAAATGTATCGTCTTCCGTGATGGCAAAATTTAAGATAAAAAATTCATCGCAGGACCGCAGGTTTACGATTATTGATTTCGATTAAACTCTTGACTCTCGACTTGAATTTGGATAAAAGCACATAGTCTCGCGCCGCCTATCAAAACCTTGGAAAATTATATTGGAATTTGAAAAAAATTTTACGTTTTTCATAGATCGAAAAAATTGACCTCAAATCACATATAAGTTTCTTTTAGTCACTTTAAGGCAAACATAAATTATTTAAAAATTTTTATAAATTTTTTTTTTATGCGAGAACTATTTTATGCATTTGAGCAACATATAGACAATTATTTATATTATTCTCTTTAATTGTAGTTAAAAATATAGGTATATATATATGCATATATATTATATATGCAATTGTGTGAAAGCATAATAAATATTATGTATACGTCATGAATGTTTTGTGAAACACATGCTCATATAAAATTAGATGAAACGGCTGTAGTGCTAAACACTATTCTGATAATTGACGAAATATCTTTTGAAAAATCACAATAGATCAGAGATGAGAGGGAAAAAATTTTTATGAAAACATTTAAAAATAGAATTTTGCTTAATTTTTATACTTATCACCGTAAAATCAAGTGTATATTCATTTTGGTAAAACGTTTGCTGCGACCCCACAAACTCAGCATCAAATTCTGAATCTATTTAAACATGCCTGTCTGTCCATCTGCGTGGTGTCTGGTGCAAAAAATAAACTATCGTACTAAAAATTTAATAGCAACGTTACAAGTTAGATGTTTGTATTGAACTAAGTCGATCGAAGGACCCGGCTACAGTACGTGACCACACTTCCGTTGATCAAAAGGAATAAAAACCTATAGCAAATAAATCAACTAAAATTTGAACGTATATTGAATATATACGAATGATGCTGTAGTGTTTGCATAAAAATGGAGAAAATTGACCACGCCCCTTATAGTGTATCAAAATTTAATCCATTTTTTGAAATATGAGAAACAAACTTCGAAAATTTCATAAAGAATATAAATACTTTGCCAGTTTCAAATTTGGAATGCACCAAAACATCCGTCCGTCTGCCCAACTGTGTAGTATTATCTGTGGTAAACAGTTTCCCGTTCGCAAAAATACAAAAAATTTTCACCTAAATATTTGCAAAGGAATTTGAAAAAGACAAAAACTGATTAAAGGGCACGCCTTTGCTTTCCCTGTTTTCCGCTTCGTTCTCATAGTGTACAAATTTTTACTATTATTCTGAAAATAGAAACAATCAGCAGTGCACTTTCGTGCTTGTCACGTTGTTCTTGACTCTTTTCAGGATAACGGTGACGAGCATAAGAAAATTGTAAACGAAGACATATGCAATTTACAAACGCTTGCAAAAGCCCTAAGCTCTTTACAGATAAGTAACTTTCATTTCACGTCCCTCGCACCCTCGCATATCTTAGAATATACGACACGAGATTAATTTAACAAATTAAAATTTGAAAAAGCTTTAAACAAATGTAGAATAAATGTTTTCTGATCGTGAATACCAATTAATTAACAATTATGAGAATAAATAATTTTCTTACCAGAGTTTATTATACCTTAGGCTAGTGCAAAACTAAACAACGAGTACATATATCGATTAACAATTTATTGCATTGTTTGCTTCCGAAATTGCTAAGTTTTATAAGATACATTAACCCATACTTTTCTGCTGAATTTATCGGAAAAAATCTCAAAAAAGAAATATTCTTGGTTTTGCTTTATAATGAAGAAAACATTAAAAAAGCTGAGACTTTGAAAGTCAATCTCTGTTATCGTCTTTGTGACTATTCCAACAGCGATCAGCTCACCAAACATTCCAGCATATGTCTGGTAGAGATCATGATGGACATAACAATGTCTAGAGAAATGTGAATCAATTCAACGTAACCATCTTAGATGGAGAATTACGCTTATTATCATATCGTCATTATATCGTTTGATGCATTGTCTGTGCATTTCAATACACTCGGAATGAGAAGACACCGCTATCCAATAACTCCACAAATTATCTTCTAAATAATCTTCTAATGTGCGTAATTTCTGCTATCGTTGCTGAAGACCTATTCTATCGCATACTAACGTATCAAAATAGAACTAAGGCTCGATAATATTCCCTAGTTGGCCAGATTTCAAAGAACGATGTCAATGATTATAGAATAGCCGATTTTCGATAGACACGAATAGCGAGCAAAGCCCCCTACATCAAGATGCGGAAGAAGCCAAATTACTTAACCACTTATTTGGTTTCCAGTGAAACTTTACAAACTCTACTTTTACTTAATACTTTTACTTTTGAAGGGCACTTGAAAACTGTTATAAAAGACATTCATTAGAGTATCGAAATAAGAGATGCGCCCAAGAGAGAGAGAGAGAGAGAGAGAGAGAGAGAGAGAGAGAGAGAGAGAGAGTGAGGCTTCATCTACCTTTGTAAATCTTTCGCTGGCCAGGCTCGCGCCATTAACAACTGAAAACGCAGCTGTTATGGCTTAAATGAAAACGCTATCGCAGATGATGGCCTGCACCACTTCGTTTAGTGCATTTGCTCGCAAATAACGCATTATATGGAAAATGGTCGAGAAAACGATCCAACCAGAAACATTTTCAATGGCATTCAGCTTTCGGCCAAAGCACGTCAGATCTCAAAACTTACGTTGCACTGCAATTTAGTAGATTGAACACAATATTAGAAGATGGACAAACGGACAGACATCGATCGGTAGAAAGAAAAATGAGTCTCTCTCAACTTCTTCTGGGCGATACATACATCCGCGCAAACTTAACGAAGCCTTGTACCACGACTGGCGTAGGGTACAAAAACTCTCTTATTTCAAGAGAATGATAAATAATTTTATTTAAAATATTGTTCATCGATAGGCAAAAGAAATTTTCGATTTTTTTGATAGAATATGAATTTTGTGCCAATGGGTTCGGTAACCAATTGCCAATGAATGCTATGAATATTTCCCGAATGTATTGCGCAATATGAGTTAGGATGTCGTCAAGCATTCGGCATCATCCGTCACGATTCTGGACTAGTTTGCCTCGAATTAAACAAGACAAGTAATTTGTCTTACTTTTGGCTTTTTTTTTTCACCTTTTTTTTCTTTTTGTCGTTTTTCGCACAGAACTGTATTCAAACAAACAAACAAATAAATAAATAAACAAATAAAGATGCTGTGCTGTACTTCAATAGGATAAGATCTACTATTGAATTTAAAGGCGGCGCGTTTACGTGCAGCAGTCGACTTTTCAAAAATGCTTTTATAGATAACGTAATGTAAGATAAGGTCTTAGGAAATCGGGTAAAGAGTTATTCATACAATTGTTAGATAGAACACAGAGAACTGTAATATCTTTCCCAATCCACAAACCAATCTCTAATGGAGTTTTTCAACTATTTTAACTACGAATGGATTCTTGTTTATTACTTTTTGATCTCGCAAGGAGTACTGGCGGAAATGAGTTCATTTCCATTCTTTCGGAACGGAAATAAAAATTAATTGATTAAAGAAATGCTGCCCTCTTCCATCCATTCTTAACTGTAAGGCTTCTCCTAAATTATAATAATATGATTACATTTTGATAATTGCTGTCAGAAGCATGAACATGAAAGCTTCGTCTATCCGATAAATATGATAAATAACCGCAAACGTTCTACGAACGAATTTCTATTTCTACGCCTGTACAAGTGAATTATTTTAATATAGTATCAATAAACATATTTAAGAATAATTTGTAAATTTTTAGAAAATTTTACTCTCGCGTCTCCTTCATATACATATCTGTATATATACATATATATATATATATATGTGTGTATGTATATATGTGTAGTATGTTCTCCCTATTAGAAATTTCTGCAATTGTTTGTTTGTTTATTTTGACCAATTTCTGGGTAAAAAGAAAATTTTTCTTCTTTTGTTTTCTGCAGCAAGAAAAAAATAAAAGAATAATTAGAACAACTCACCTAATAATACTCGCATTCTCTTCGAAAATTTCTACGAAAATAAGACACAGAAAATTATTTTCGAAAATTCGCCCGAGATCACATCTAAGAAAAAAATGTTGCCGCGCCACAGAAAAGCCAGCATAGGCCGAAACGGAGATATTCAGTTATGGTGGTGATTTCTTGAGTAGCGGTTCACTTTAAAGCGAAATACTATAGAAAAGTTTTCAAGAAATTCTAAAGCAAATAAAAATCAAATTATTTAAAGCGTTGCTCTATTGTTAATATTGCTGAAAAAAAAACAAAAAAAAAAAAAAAAAAAAAAAACACAAAAAACAAACAAATGTAACAAAAATTTTACCAAAGTTTTTTTAATTA
>KK502460.1:1054799-1064841 GCA_000688735.1 Glossina austeni | reverse complement strand
AATGTTTAAGAAATTCTTATTAGTTTTATATATATTTTTTTTTTTTTTTTTTTTTTTTTTTTTTTTTTTTTTTTTTTTTATCAATTAAACGTAAAGCATAAAAAGTCATTTAGTATTCGTTTGTTGTAAGATGTCTGGCGAATTTCATTTCTATTATCAAACAAAGAATGGCGGTGCATTAATTTTCTCATTCCATCCGTATTGCAAATATATAATTAAATGGAGACCCCATAAAGTCATACGTATCGGGAATTAACATGCGATTCTAAAGGGAAATGATTAAATGATCCGTATGCGCACTGATCGTCTATCCAAGTTTTTTTTGTTTTTTTTTTTTTTTTCATCGCGGTTTACATACACACTACGTATAACTTTCTTATCCGTTTATTATTATTGTTATTATTATTATTTTTATTATATAAAAATTTATTGCAAAAAAAAAAACAACTGTCTAAGAGTAAGCGAATAAATGAAGAAAATTTTAGACAAAAAAAAATCATTGTCAATTTAATATTTCAAAAAAAAAAAAACAAAAAAAAATTTTATTTCCACTTGAAAGAAATTCTAACTGTCGTCAACAGTATGTATTATCTGATGGGCAATTGTTTGCAAATACATTTGTTGAGAAATTTAGAGAGTTTTTTTGTTTTTTTTTTCTATTTATAAAAACATTCATAATTCAGTTAAATAAAAAATGAAATATAATATAATATAAAAACAAAATTAAATTAAATTAAATTTTTAAACAAAAAAATCTTAAGAAATTCAATTATTAATAATATAAATATATTTTGCGAGGCAAGCTAAATGCAATAATGCGAAATAATCACGTGAAGAGGCTCTATTAAAGCTAAGCCGAAATTTTATTTGTTGATAGGCAGCCCCCCTTATCGTAAGCGTGTTTGCGGCTGCATGAGGTAAACTTTCAAATACGACGATCACAACTAAAGATGACAGATGTAATGACGCGCGTATGGTGATTGTGAAATCGACCCGAAATCGAAAGGCATATATATTTATGTGTATAATTATATGCATATATATATATATATATATATATATAAAATGATATGCACATATTTCACTTATTTTTTGTATGTCCGGTTTTTTCATATAGATATAAGGATGCCGTTTCAAAAACTGCCTGTTGCGGGTTGTGGTCATCGATGACTTACGCTCACCCCCCAAGCATATCCGTTACAATAACGAACAGACACAAACATAACTGAAGTGTTTTGAAAGTAATACGCTGATCAAGTAGCTCCTGTAAATTACGGAATAAAATCAAATATAATCCCCATCCTTCCTCTCCTAGTGTATATAAAAGTTTCCTCTTAACACGAGTATATATAATATTTGATCTCTTCGAAATTATGATCAAAAATAATCTTCCTTTCTTTCTTTTGGCCCCATCTACATATCAACTCTTTGTCCGAATTTATGGTATACATTTATAATTACAATTAAAACCATTTTTCTTCATGAAAGAATTATGATAAAAGCAAGCTAACATGTTTTTAAGAACACATATGACCTCAAAGGCCAGCGGGGCCGATATTAGCAAAGCCATTTCAGTGCAACAGACCTATTTTTGTGCTCATTAAACCGGCAGATGCTTTGCTTCCCAGTTTGTTTCTTGAAACTCAAAGCAACTTCAATCACAATTCGTTGCTTTATTTCTACGCGTTATGTTACGTTATGCTACTTTATCTAAGATGCGGGAAAATCATAAGTCAAAAGCAATCATTTATTTGAGAAGAAGAGGAAACACATTTTCAAAAATAGAGGCATTTTCAGGAGGTGTAAACAATTTTTTGCTTTCTTCTTTTGTAGGAAACGAATAAGTAAACGAATGTTGTAAACAAATCGTAAGATTTTTCGTACTATATTTAATCGTTAATCGTTAATCGATTAGAATTATTTTTGGATCGACATTTTTGAATAGGCCGGATAATACCATCAAACTAAACTTCATTATCATGCACAACAATGGATTGATGAGTTTATCGAACTATCTCGATCGTGAGCAGATCGTGCCCAATTTTTAATACCGCTAGAAGCTTATTGCCCAAGAATGTTTCTATTTCAAGCTCGCCTATTTTTCTCTCCATTGTTGTTGAACGGTAGAAACAATTAGCAACAAGCGCTAGACAAATACCAAGATAGACTTTGCTGAAATGATCTTAGAGTCTTAGATAAGCGGAACGACAAAATTTGCAATGCCCCTGTGTTTCGTTAGCGAATGTAATAAATTGAACATAAAGCAAATCAATTTTAAAATTTTCTTTTAAAAAAAACAAAATTAAATAAATATTAAAGCTTTGGTGAAATTATTCTCAAAAAAAAAAAAAAAGACAAATAAATAAATAAATAAATAAATAAATACATTTTCAAAAATAAAAATTATTTAGCGTCAAGTAATTTCAAAGCCGAACGGGTATATAAGATAAACAAAAAAACAAAAACCAAGCAACTGAAACGCCATCAATAATTTATTTAGTAAAGTTTTTGTTTTCATCTTACATAAGAATCGGAAGTAAACGACAAGAAGATTTGCGTGTGCTTAACAAAAAAAAAAAAAAAAAAGAGAGACAGAAATGAAAGAAGAACACAACAATTAAGCAAAAATGGAAAACCAAGTGCTTACACTGTGAACATACAGCAAGTGATATGCATAAATAATACATAAGACACATACAGTGCAATAACAAACATTTACGAAAAACTATATAAACAATGATATGAATGAAATATAAAATATTTGGAAAACGCGTAAATAAAATTTTATAAAATTAAACGTGAGCAGCAGACAACGTCACATGAAATTATTATAAGCAACATTCTTCGATTGGAATTCGCGAACCCAAGCAAATTCTCTATAGAAGTGTTCACGTTCGCGTTCACTGTGATAAAGTGGCTAAAAATAATAACAACAAGAACAAAATTTGCAAAACCGAGAGTAACGACACGGGCACGAAACGTAATGCTTGCATATATTCATTTAGCATAACCACAAGTGTGTGTACACATAAGAAATTCTACAGAATTATCGAACAATATTTGTTGTCTTTTGATTACGACTTTTAAATATAATATGAAGCAAAAAAACTTAACGTAAATAGTAAAATATTTTTAAAAGGTTTTACCTTACGTTGAACTTGATAAACTCCTGATCCTATTACTGTATTGTGTTGTAAAAAAAAAAAAAATTTGAAAAAAATAAAAACAAAAAATGCCTCTTTATGCCGATTCGAATTATTATTACAGCGGCGGTAGCAGCCAATTGTTTTCGCCCTATTACTCGGGCTCATCTACAAGTGGAGCTTATGGTCCATATTCTTCGGTCTATAATCGCAACATTGGCGGCAGTTATGTAATCCCTTTAACTTCTCCTTCAAGATCGTCGTCCTCTTATAGTTCGCATGGCCTGAGCTCATTACGTTATCAACCAAAATTGTCAACAATAACGGAATCTTCTCCTTTAATGAGCTCATCGCTGCATACAAATCTTATGCCTTTGACTCGCATACAATCACCAAAATACACAACGTACAGTACAGTACATAGTGCAGTACATAGCAGTAAATATATACCGCCAAGACCGATTCTAATAAATACCGCCGATATTGACGTGTCTTCGAATCGCTACCGCAAACGTAAACAAGAAGAGAGACAAGAAAGATTGAGACAAATAGAAGCAGAGACTCAATCGCCCACTTCTTCGATAAAACGACGGGAAGAAGATATTGAAACCAAGGAAACAACTTCTCCTAGTCCCATCGATATTAATGCAAGCAGTAGTAATGAAGGACAATCACGTAAATCTCGTTCTACCATAAAACGTAATCGAGCTGTTGTCCGTCTGTCTACCATAAGATCACGTAGCAAAGAACGTTCAAACTTAGTCGCAAGCAACGTAAATAAAGCAGTTGTGTCATCAGAGCCTAATGAACAGAAATTTAAAGAACAAGCGAGCGTTGAAGATTTACCGCCTGATTTGCCGGTAAATCCAGAAGAAGCAAAACCACTTGCCTTGCCTCCTGACAATCAGGCGGAGATGCAAACTTTTAATATGCCGACATTTCATGATATTTGTGCTGACATTTCTTCCGATAAAATTGACGATGATCTTAATGCAGGTGAACTAAGAAGAAGAGCTTCCATTATTTGCAGTCAAGAACAAGAGCTAATGAATGAATTGCAAAAGACGCCTTCAGGTTCTTTTCAAACGATTCATCTCGAGAGACGTGATAGTCATGATAGTACGGCAGAGGCAGGTTCAAAGCGGCAATCGACAAAGCGCGCATCTAAAAAAGGTAAGAAGATGCGACACAAAATAACTGCCACGGTTGAAGTTGAGAACTCCTCCGCTATATCTTTGTCATCAGACTTATCGACGCAAGAAAAAGAAAATGAAGAGAAGCTACTATCACCCAAATCCACATTAACGCCTAATCTTGAATCGATGCAAGACGATCAGAAAATAACCGAAATCTGCAAATTGGCTAAAAAGAAAAGCGTAAAGAAACTGGGAAAACCTAAAATGCAAGACATGAAGCAGGGAACAAAAAGTTCACCAACGAAAAAACTCGTTGTGAGGAAGGATCCAAAACCGGAAGTATTCACTTTCGATAATAATGTCATAGAAAAAATCAAAAAAGAAGAAGAAGAAGAAACGCATAAAGCCGGATTAAGTGCGGAAGCAAAAAATACGTCCCAGGTTTTTTTGGATAAAACATTAGAAAGATCTCTTGTGGGACAGGAAGAAAGCAAAAATTCAACAGATCCTAATGAAAGTAAAAAGTCAGAAGGTCCTTTAAAAGAGCCGGAGATACCTCAACTATCCACACAAACTTACAAAAAATTATCATCTTCAATAGATTTAACTACTCCATCGACGAAAATTGGCGTTTTGGAGAAATCGAAATCGTTTCCAAACGAGCAAACGCAGCCGCCGGTAGCAACACCGAAGCCAATCAAGAAAACCATCAAAAAGAATGATAGTGACGAGGATTTTTGGGCACAGATTGGAACACGCGAAACTCTTTACATGACTAATCGAAAGAAAACTTTCATAGAACATCAACGCGAAGAACCGAAAATTCTCTTAGAGGAACAACAATTAGATGTACGCGAGGAAAGGCTCGGTTCATCTGATACGGTGAAAAAAGAATCCGAAGCTTTAGAATTAATTTCAAAAGATAAATTATTTAAAACAATGAAAGAAAAAGAATCTTCAACAAATAAAAATAGTGAGGAAGAAAGAAGACTTAAGACTTCCGCTGAGAAAAAATCTCCAATTGACGTTTTGCAGGTAATAACAAAAACTTCGAAATTAGTTGCAGATGAAAAAAAAGATGAGAAAACTACACAAAGAAATGTTCCGATCGAAACAAAATCTCCGATTGAACCTCCGATGTCAACGCTAAAAACCCACGAAACTTCAAAGCCTAATTTAGAAACCACGAAGGGAAACGAGATTGAAAACATCATAAAGAAAGAAGACAAACACTGTAAAACTTCAATAGGAAACAACTTTTCCATAGAGCCATCGAGAAAAGATTCAGAAGCTTCGTATTCACCTTTAGATAAAAGCAAAGACATATATAACGAAGCATCAATACAGAAGATAGCTGCGACTACTAAATCGTCAGTGGAAGGAGAACAGTCTAAAATTCTTTCCGTTGAACCATTGAGCGCAACTCTTAAAGAAGACTTAACTGCTAAGACAGTATTGAATCTGGATCCAAAAGAGCAGAAAGAGCAGAATCTGAAAAAAACTTTCGTCGAGAAAAAAATGCCTATACCTATAAGCAAAATGGATAACCAAATGAAGGCCATCAATAAATCAGAAACTCCCCCCCAAACTCCAAAGACTCCAAAATCTCCTATAAGCAAAACAACTTTAGTGAAATCTCCGGACACAAAAGATACAAAACAAGTAACTAATAAAGGCACCGAAATTCTAAAAACTGAAACTTCAAGAACTCCTTTGACTTCACCCAAAATACCTCAAATGCATGATGCACTGAAATCGGACGAACAACAACTCAAGATTGGGGTAACTTTACATCAACATGAGGATTCGAAATCAATATTGTCATCGTTGAGCTCTCGTCAAGGTGAAGTTAATGAAGTTAAGTCTATTGATTCGGTGGATTTCGTAAAAGATTCGTCAGATAAAACTTTGCTGTCAGAGCAAAAGGCTCAAAATGATAAATTGGATAAAACTAAAATGCCAGTAATTGCAAAAATCAACCAAAAAGCAATTGTAAAGGCAAAAACTACTACTACGACGACAACGACGACGACAACGACGACAGCAACGACGACAACAACAACAACAACGACACCAACAAAAATAACCGGGCAAGCAGCCAAGTCACCTGAACAACAAAAGCAACAACAATATGAAATAAATAACAAATGCCCATTAGCTGAAAGCAAAAACAATAATAAAGGCGAGACAACGATTAATAATAATGCTGCTGCCATTGCAGAGAAAGAACAGTTGGCAAAAAAGAACACTTCGCCGAAGGAAGCCACTACTAAAACTCATCAACCACCGACAACCACAAAACAACCGGAAACGCTAAATAAAAAATTAAAGGAAATCAATAAAACCGATTTGAAATTAACGATTAATGGCACGGGCAATACAACAACGATGCCGCCAAATAAGACGAAAGGGGCGACGGGCAAAAAGATGGCCACGCAGAATACATCACCGCTTAAAAGTAAAACGAAAACCTCACCCAGCGGCGTCATTAATGCCGATCAATTTGTAACAAAGGCACCGAATAAGGCGGGTGTGTCACCGCCGACCAAAAGTAAAATAGCAACGTCACGCACAACAACAGCCACATCTGATACAGTAATTGCACAAGTGACGTCGTTACCGGACAATTTAAAAACTACATTAACGACCTCGCCGGCTGCGATACCTGCAAGTGCAACCACAACTACAACTGCGACAGCAACGACAACCGATAAAAGTGGCGTCAGCGACATCAACACAAGCGGTGGCAATAATTTATCAAAGTTCGCGACAGTATCGAATTTGGCACAGTGTTTACACGACGTCGACGCCGATCTCGAAGATTATATACCATCGTCTGCGGAAAATAGCGATTTTACCGACGACAGTGATTTCGATCTTTCCAGTGTAGACGGTTGTGAAAATTTAACAGCAAGCATGAAGAAAAAACTTAAAGAACGTCGTAAAAAAGAGAAACAAGCCCAACAGGTGCGTTTCGATCCGCAAAAGAAAGTGAAAATTGATACATCGCGTAAATTATACGTTAAAGAGGAAGCACCGCGTTATCCATTAGTCGCGACACCACGTCCTTTATGGAAACGCGAGAAAATCGTTTATCCCGATGATGATGATGACGATGATAGTGACGATGAAAGTGATAGTGAAGAAAGCGGCTCCACTGAGGAGACGGAAACTAGTGATGAGTGTACTACATCCGAAGAATATGAAGATGAATTGCAAACGAATATTACGGCCAGTGATGATCCAAATAAATTGAATGCCTCCTCAATTATACGTATGAGCACTAGTAGCAATGATTCAGGTTTTGAAGGTGGCACAGCACCAGCCAGTCCCAAAAAAATGTTGGGTAAGCTTTATAAATTATCAAAGAAATCTTTTTGGAGAACACATTAACAAACAGAACAAAAACGATGATCATTTTCTTGAAAGTAAAGGCAGAAATAAAAAAAAAAAAAGAGAGAGATAAAAACAATCAGGCTGAGAGAAAGAAAGAAAAAAATTTTTGATTTGTTTTCCTTTGAATTTTGAATTTTGAAATGTTTATCTTTATATCTATAATATCAATCACAATATATATATATATATATGTACATGTGCATCTAATATATTTATATATATATATATATATATATATATATGTGTGTGTGTTCTGTTTATTTCAGTGCATTTATTGTGTATTTTATTTTTTCTTCAAAATTATGAAATGAGCCGAAAACACAACAGGCGTCTGCACGTCACTGTATATGTATATGTATTGGTATGCGCATATACATGTATACATGCATATATATATATATATATATATGCATATATATATATATATATATATATATATATATATGCATATGTATGTATGTGTGTTCCGAAAATGAATCTTTCGCTATTAACTTTCATCGAACGCATTGCTTTTCCGAGAATTACACTAAATAATGATGTACGCAGTTTATGCAACAAAATCTAATAAAATAAATTAATTACTTTAATGAAACCTTAACGTTTCATTAATAAAACTGCATTCATCGATTTATCATCAAGATGATAATGGCGATAAAATGGCGTATATAACCTACTAAAAACCAATTAAAAAAAACAAAAAAAATATCTTGTTGACAGACTTTATTCTACTTAACTGAAAAATGCGCTTTGTGTGCAATATGCAATTTTTGAAAAATTCCTACTTTTCGATAAACGATATTTTTGAATAAAAGTTCAATGACTTTTTTGTTGTAAACTAAGATATGCAAACAAAGTTACAAAAATTCGTGATTCGTGAATCGTGTAAACACATAACATGATCCATAAATATATAAAAATGAAATGCATTCGTTATCAAAAATGTATCTTATGTATGTTTACCGGAAAATGGCACAAATCATTTTTCATTACGTTAGCGGCAACTAAGCATATACTCTACAAAATCCCCATAAAATAAGCAAATTTTTTTCTTATTCATCTTACTTTCACTTGAAATTAAAAGGGGAGATAGAACAACAAAAACAAAAGTTTTCAATAGAAACTTCAAAGTTACAAAATTTCACTTAGAATGAGTTTTTAAAAAGTCATGAACATCGATTAATGAAATTCCAAAAGAGATAGACTTTGAAAATCAATTCAAATACTTATGCTTTAGGCATTGAAAGCTTTTTTTTACGAGTAGCCCAAAATCATTTTTTCAAACTCGCCCACAATAGCCGTAGAAAGAAGAGCAAAAATTAATGTCCAATCATATCTTCTGCACACATATCCTATATGTGTGTGGGTTATGTATGAGTTCTCGCATCAATTCTTTCATTTATAAAATCCAAAAAGTAATCATAAATCGATCGCTCGATCAATTTAAAGGTGTTTCGTTAAATAAAAAGTATTATTTGATTGTGTGTTCACACGCCCACAATTAATTAAAAACGCCTTCAGATTTTTTTTTTGCACGCATGAAACTTTCACTTTAAGCCTCCTATGCTTTTTCCATTTCCATAAGTTTATATGCAATCAATTGCATTACGTAGCGCCGCATGAGTTCATTTTCCTCAAATATATGTCGTTCTCCGATCTATTCATAAAAATGAAATATAGAAAGAACACTTGTTCCCAAATAAATAACACATTAAATATAGCCCGCAATCTAATGTACGCATAATTTAAATTTTCAGTAGGATGTGAAAGGTAGGACGAGCAAAAAAAAAAAAGTGCATTTAAAGAAAATGGAAGAAAAAACTAAATAAAAATAAAAAAATGTTCTTAAATGCATTTTCTTTAAAAATTTATTGCGAGCAAACAGAATCATGAGTATCAGTAAATTGCATATAGCAAGCAACGCGGAAGCCAAATGACGATCCCACAAAAGAAAAAATTCGCATACATGCCTATGTAAGCGAATGTATTGCATTTGTGGGGGTGTTTTATTCTTGTACCTGCCTTATTACTGCTATGCAATGTGGACCAGTGGTTAATTTTAAATGAAGCCGTCTTTTAATAATTTATTCTATTTTCGTCAAAGCTTTTAAGTTTTCATTTCTTTCCATTTTAATTTAATGTAATGTAAATTAATTTACGAGCAATTATATTTCATTTAGTTTAAATTATTTAGAAGAAAATTTTTCTTTATCCCTTCACATTATTAAAATAATTATTTATTTATTTATTATTATGCATTTATAATTAATTGCTTTTTTTTTTTTTTTTTTTTTTTTTTTTTTTTGGGGGAATTATTAATTAGGATAAAAATTTTTTTTTTTACCATATGAATTTTTTTTTTTTTTTTTT
>KK502460.1:1040751-1054699 GCA_000688735.1 Glossina austeni | reverse complement strand
ATTTTTAATTAATTTTTTTTTTTTTTTTTTTTTTTTTTTTTTTTGAGGGCAATTCAATTTAAGCGAATTAATTAATTATTTTCACGCATAATGTTTTTTTTTTTTTTTTTTTCTTACTACCGCTAACTCCTTAATTAATTTGCAAAAAATGTAGAAAAAGTGGTCACAATAAAAAGTCGTATTGGAATATGTAAAATGTGAAAAGGAAAGGACTAAAGGGAAGGAAAGGGTTACTGGTCCATACCAGTAGAATACACGATTCGCCATCCACCTACCTACCTACCATCTACCTACTAAAACTACCCTCCACACACACAATTGTTCGACCACTCGCCTGTGCGGAACCACCGTTCGGTATTACTTCGCGTAGGCTAGTTGCAACTAGTACGGTCCGTTCCATAATGGAATGGTCAATTGGCTTCCGCTTCTTCTTCTTTCCATTCGTTGTCTCTGTAACGAGCACCTTTGTCACAAAGTTGCTTATGGTGCTGCAGGCCTTTGAGTTGCCGGTATTTCTCTGGCCGATCTCTTGGGGTCCCCGTCTAGCCCGACCGTATATATCACAACTTGGACAGCTCAACATTACGTGCTCAGCGTCTTTTTCCTTGCGCCGGCAGTGCAGGCCAATTGATGAGTTGTCATGACTGAATCTGTCCAAGTAGCTTCGAAAGTAGCTACGACCGATCAGAAACTAAGTGCGGTAACAGTTTGCCTCTCCCTGGTATCTGTTCATCTAAAGCGATATGTTTGGGGTGAGCAAGAACGTCCACTTATACTTCAGCGCACTTTCCAATCGTGCTTGCCACCGATTCTCTGAGATCAAATGCTCCTTCTTCTTGAGCAGGGTCCTTCTCTGCTTTCTTACGCAATCACCAGGATTATCTCTTCCGAAATAATTCGGAAGCCGTATGTGTATATGTTGAGGATGCTAAAACTGTACACCGCCGCCATATTACTGCAGTTCGATTTCGCCGACAGCGTATCGGTCCACACGAAGCTCGCATACAGCAGAACCAATTTCACTATCGTGGATATCACCATCCTCGTGGTAATTCTAGATAATTCTTGCCAAAGCCGATTGAATTCCGGCTACCTTATCCGCAGTATATTGTATGCTGTCTACCCGGTTGTCGATCATAGCTCCCAAGTTCAGTAGAGAAGAAGATGTAATGATGTGGTTGCCAGCTCTCTGCCGCATACTCTCACTCTTTTTCCAGCTGCTTATTACCACGGCTTTCGTCTACTGTTCTGTCAGTTCTACACCTGCCGCGTCTGTCTAAGTTTCACCTTCGCCACTGCGTCATTTGCCATCATTTCTGCTCAATAAATACGCCTAACAACGGCGACAACCGCGATCTCGTCAGCGAATCGGATTATTGTGCTGCCGAAGATTATTGGTAGCCTGAACATATCATGGTACATGGCATTCCATAGGAGGGGGCCGAAAACTGATCCGTGCCTAACGCCTGTCGTTATGTCGTGGAATTCAGTGCCGGTGTCGCTATCATACATGAGTCTGCCATCTGCAAAGTAGCTCATCGTGAAGTTCATCGTACATGTCGGAGCTTTCATCGTAGCGAGAACCCGTCTAAAGCGTCCCCAGTACATCGTGAACACATTTTTGACGTCAACGGGTTGTCATGTCGCAAATATTTTTTAGCACCGCCCTTTCATAGCTCGCTTCCTATAATTTCTGCCGTGATCGTAATCACCCGTTTATTTATTTTATTTTATTCATCTCTACCCGCAATTACGGATCCAGTCATATTAAAGCACGCTCTTAAGGTTAAAGGGTTTCAAATTAGACTATAATCGAGAAAGTCATTAAAGCACAACAAACTTAATAATTTTCAATTTCAAAATCGAGAAATTGTTGCTTAGGATAACATTATCTATCAATGATGAAGATCAATCAAAAAAGGAAGTAAACAGTACACAATATTATAGGCAAGTTTAGGTTACTGTGTTATATACGTTACATATAATGGTTTTACATATAAGCTGTGGTCTATCCCATTGACACTCGAAACCGCGATCGCCGTCGCAAGTCTATCTACAGTACTATGCGATAGGTTTAGTGACATCTATAGTGGACCGACTAGTTCTGAGTCCGGATTGCTGCTCCGAAAGGGCACCTCTTTCCTCTGCTATTGCAAAGAGTCGATTGTGTATATTCGTCTCGAACACCGTACCGTTGGGAAAATCTCTTTCGTTGAGAGCTGTATTCACGATTCACGAATCCACGACATCTACGCGTACTAAAACGCTTACAATGTTAGCGTGCCTTAGTTAGAATGCCTTTTATCGCTTTTCCCGACTTTAAGCAAGACAAACCGTTCTTCCTTTCTTATGGCGCTTATGGAGTAACTCTTCGCCTAGCCCCGGGGAATGCGTCTCATTTCATCTGCCGAAATATCGATTCGATTGTGTGTGTGCATGTATGCGTGTCCGTGTGTCCGTGTGTATTTGAGCAGGCTATTTATGTATTTCTATATTTTGAAAGTCCCTACTTAAAGGTAAAAGCTGTCGTGCACATATGCTTAGCTTTATTACTATTGACTACGTTTATATTCACCCTAATAATTTCCACTACCTATAGTCAAATCACTTGTTTCCCAATCGAGACCCATTTTACTTTAACCTTTGCTTATATAGCTTTGCGAATTTTTTGGACCAAATTTCCAATCAATAAAATTTTATATGCAAAAACGCACATCCAAACATTGTATTAAACAGAAGTTTAATAGAAGCAATTGTAAGAACACCGGAAATCTTTCGCTAAAATATTTCCTCTAGCGCCTAATCGATACGACTTTAATTAGAAATATGCATCGTTACCTTAGATGAGAATTAAGCAAAGTTCAATTCGAGGCGAATGTCTTGTCTTGTTGGTTATGTTGGAGAGGACATATTCTTCGTCTTTTTCTCTCCCAATTGTCTGTCCTGCCTGTCCTCTGCTATTAGTCATAAAAATGAAGAAGAAAAATTGAAATTTCGAAAAAAGAATTGAGGTCTTCGAAAAAACCATCTGCATGAAAATAGTTTTGCCAAATGTATGTACTTTGCAACTACGTCCGAATATATGGTTTACATTTCATACAAAATACACGATATAATTATTCCTATATTTTTATGTCATCAATTAAAGGAAATACTTAAAAATAAACTTTTATGTAAACTATTGTGTGTAAAAGAAAGATTGCAAGTAGTCCTGTGGGCTACTGAATAATACTGTGGCATGTTGGTGGAAGTACTATCATTACGCCATACGCAAATGTGTAAGTTATCACACTGAAGAATACCCAACATAGTTTCTTGGAGCTTTAAGTGGGTCTAGAGCTATGTGTCGAAAAAAAGGAAAAAACCCGTTTGGGTGAAACTTTACTTCTTCTGCTTCGAAGCTAAATCTTTACGAATTGTGGATAGTTGTGCAATTGGGACAAGAAATGACCACATTATGCTGAAAGCCATGATGTCGCATATTTTCAGTATAAACTAATTCAGTGCCATGTAGGAGAATGCGCTTAGGAAATATTTGCAGTTCTAATCTGAAAAGCTCTACTCTCTCCTCTCGCTCGAAAAAATATATCTTTTTCCGACAAAAGAAATACATTAGAACTTGCATGCTTTATAAGCTGCCCGATGGTCAAGTCTTGGGTATGCTTTTCCGCAAGCTCACCCACGTGCTTACTATCATCACGAGGGACGCATCGTTCAACTTGGCCTTTAATCAAACTTAGTCGCTTACTTTGTTATATTTATTTAGATATTTATTAAGATATTTATTTTTAAATTTTTTTGCTCAATATCTCCATAGATAAGACAGACTTGTTAGGAGAGATATTCGCACACAATTTTGTTCTTTCGAAATCTTGTAATATAAGCCCATTGGCACAAACAGCTCTCTGAAAATTCGTAAATAAAACACACTTCCACTTGAAATGTGAATCAAATTTATTTACAGTATACTGTTCAGATCTTGTCATTATTTGTGGAATATAATACATATATAGATAGCTACACAGTGTGCTCATATTTCGTTAAATGACTTCGTAAATAAGGATTTCGGAATTTAAAGAAAATACATCTGATGATTCTAAATTATTGTTGCCGATACAAAAAGAACATTGTAGGCGTGGTTAATGAGGTGAAAATGTCTGTTTTAAACAACATTAAGAAACATGATCGCTGAAGTAAATGTTGCAATATGTCATACATCCTGTAACACCAGCAGTTTATTGCGAGAAATGTTTAACCACCAAATGTATATGCATGTATACATATACATACATATATATATATATATATATTTACAAAGACTTTGTTTAAAGTATCACTATATCAAAATTTTTACAGGTATGTAAATATGAAACCGGAATTTTTCCTTAACAAAATACAAGTTTATTGTAAGAAAATGATAAAATAAAATATTTTTTACAAAGAATTTCCAATCGCTAGCCATACGTTTTTTTCACCTGTCTGATAGCGTTTTGTTGCCAAACCAGAAAAAAATAACACTGTTTCTCTTTTAAGGCAAACCAGTCATCGAACCGTTTTCATACATTTGCGCAAAAGGCGAATCGCGACGCAAACAAGCGGTAATAAGAATAACTCGGGTTCGGTGAATAAGCCGCATTGGCTATCACCTGCCCAAATAAGGTTTCATCGATATGCATATTTCATTTTGCAATATGGATGGATGGACGGATATCGTATTGCCTTTTTACATATTGTCTGTGAATAGCGGACGATTTAAAGCAATTATTTCTTACTGACAGCTGATAACAGGCCAAACTCTTCTTGTCTCACCAAGCACAGGGATAATATCCTCATCGTACCAAAACGATTCAATCTCATAGTCAATGTGAATAATACGCCTAGATCTTTGCATTGCGATATGTATTGCTATTACGGTTACTTACTTACTTACTTACGGTCCAAGTTACACATAAACAACCACAGCTTTGAGAGTGTATATCTTGTACATGTCGTGTTAGGGTCATCTATCTACTAAGTCAGTTTATAATCCCCGTTATAATTATGACAAAAACCATAAATTCTTTAACTAATAGCTTCAAGAGAGCTTTAGAGATTTCCGTAATTTTTATTTGGTAAACGTTTCGTATTTATTTTCAGTATATTAAGTGCATGGATAGTGCACATATTTTGTTGAGATTATTAGGGTATGTAGGGTGGAGATTGCAACTTCTTTACATATGAAGCTACATTTCATTCTAGTATTTTCTAGAAACATCTTTATAGAAAATTGTTGAGCCATATCCCTGCTTATCGTTTTTAATAAAATTTCAAGGAATTAAAAATAAATATTCACCGATATTTTTTTATCTATCGGACACGATAGTAATAAAACAATTAAAAAGATATCTTATACCGCCCTACAGCTATTTATACAACGACTATCCAATATAGGGAACCGGTCGAAGAAGTAATCCGAACCAAACCATTTTTAATAGCATTCATGCTTGGATCGAAGCATGTCATCATCAAAATATCTAAAAAACATGATGACCTGTAGACTGAATATAAAAAAAAAAAAAAAGAAAGATAGACGGGCGGACGGACGGACGGACGGACAACCTTAGATCGATACAATAAAATGTGAGTTTATCTCAAGTCCTCCTGCGTGTTGCATACATCCATACAAACATAACACGCCTGTGGTACCGCAAGTCGTGCAGCATAAACTCTACAAAAAAAGTACTCATTCAGTATTGAACTGAATGAACTGTACAGGCAAAGGAAGCGAATTAAGCAAATAAAAATATGTAATTAAGTCGTTTAATTTATTTTAGAAGAAATTTATTTACTAAACAAACAAATTGAAAAAGCAAAAAAAAAAAAATAAATAAAAAAAAAATGAAGTATTTTTATACATTAATTAGTGAATCGAAGAAACGTGAATGTTTTCTAATGGGTCAGCGATTTCGCTTAATAGCGATCGTAATGTAAATGAAAAACTTAGTCTCAATGTTTACTTTTATGGCCTTCATTAGCGATTAGATTTTACAAAATTAGAAAATAAAATCCAGAAAAAAGGCAAAGAAGCAAAAAACAAATGCTATTGCAAACGAATTCTGCTTAAAATAACCAACGTTAACAAATATTTGTGATACGTAATTAAAAAATGAAAAAAAAAAAAAAAAAAAAAACTACACAATAAAGAACACGCTTATATATATTTTATTGTATATGTATATGTTTGACTTAAGTATATACGTATATAAAAAAACGTCACAAAGATTTGTGCCCAAGGCGAAGTAGCTCCTACCGTAGCACTTGCCATCAATTGATTAAACAACAATTAAATCACAAGCAAAAAAAAAAAAAAAAAAAAGTTTATAAATAGGTTATTGAATAAATAGAACGGCATAGAACATCTCTATACCCATCGACGTAGGTGGTTATGTCATTTTATTTGCCCAATACCCACAGGCATAGCGGTTAGATATTCGTAATCAATTTAAAGAATCGTTTAATCGTTAATCGATTAAATCCTATCCGCCTATATTTAATTCATCTATTCGTTTGTTCTCTGCGTCATTAGCACTCGCGGTACTTCGCCAATATGTCACTCATTTCCCATCCGAGATCATGTTTAAAAATGAACTGCTGATTAGCTGGTTGTTTGCTTTAAAAAAAAAGAAAAAATAATTTTAAAAATAATTCTCATCCGATCCCCTTAAAGAATCAATGGGAAAGAAACTAAAGGACTTACATCATTTACAAGCTTCCTACTTCGGACCTGCTCCCCTTTAAAAAATCAGTAGAAAAACATTGGCTTCGACAAGCAACTAACAGGATCACGTCATTTATATGAGGCTTTGAAAATTGTGTTGATAGGTATCTAGGATTCGCCTTAATATGATTACAATTTTCATACCTGTCCCTATATATATATGCAAACGTAAGTGGTTATATAAAAAAGCTGTCGAGTCAACAACAAGCGAGAGATTAAGAAGAAGACAAAATTCAATTAATTCATGATAAATGTGTTATTAAAAGTATTTAAAAAAATAAACAAAACAAAAAAGAAGAGAAATTATTTGGCTTTTCTTTAAAAACCATTGCTTTACAATTAATTTGCTTGATTTTCTAGATATATATATATATATATATATACATATAGATTTATCTTATTGATTATTGTAACTAACATGTGTCCTCGCAAAACATTCTCATTCATTTTCCAGAGTGTGACGTTAATTGTCATAAAAAATGTGAACGTCTTACGGCCAACTTGTGTGGCGTCAATCAGAAATTAATTGTCGAAGCATTAGCTTCGGTTAAAAGAGGTAATAAGGTCACATTGAATGTAAAAAGACAATGAACGCTTATGTGAAAATATTTTAGCAATCACTGAACATCACATGATTTACTGAGCGACGGAAACGCGCGTATAGTACTCTCTAGACAATTAATAGAATAATTAATCATGTAAAGGAAAAGAAACGTGATGTTTAGGGAATGCTGGCATATGTGCCGTTGCGGCTAAGAAATGGATTGATTTTTTAAAAGAAACGCAAAATAAACTTAAAAAGAAAACTATTTAAAAAACAAAAAAAAAAAACAAACAATCGAATATTTTTTTTTAATTTGATTTAATTAAACGAAATTAAAGTATTGCATATTCTAAAAAGTATTGAGCCATTTTCTCGCCAAATATATAACTTGCAATAGATTGGGAAGAACGTCATTCGACAGCTGCCGTTTGACGGTAGATACGCTAGAAATATTAGAATTCTTCTACTTAGACGTAAACGATTGCGTCGTGCAGATGAACAAACATTTCTTTTTTTTTTTTCCATACGATCGTATATTTTATTTCGACAAGACGTCGAATGATTTATAAAGCCGTTAGTGTTCTTTCTTTTTTTACAGGGCCGACGTCAAAAGCAACATCCAAATGCTCATTTAGTTCCATTCGAAAATTTCGATAATCAATGTCCTTCGCGAATAAGTTTAGGTAATTAGTCATAGGAAAATTACATTTTACTAAGCAAAACCAAAGCAAAACCGGCATTTAAGCACAATCAAAGCACGAAAAAGTTAAACATACAACGCACATAGAAACAATCAATAGATCGTTTATAGAAAAGCGGCCAGGGAACGACTTTATTCCATTTAGTTTTTATTGCGGTTGGCAAAAAAAAAGCTCCTTCTGATGGTTAGCAAGGGAAAGTGCAAAACTCTTAACAAGATTATGAGAAAAACAAGTAGAAACACTGTACGAGGGCGTTGTCCGCCATTAAAGGCCCTACACCTAGTAAAAGTGTTAGTAACACCAAGAGGCAGCCGCAGTACTTATGAGCTGCCGCCTAGTCAAATTTAGAAGCGCGACTATCATGTTCACATTAGCGGGCTCCCAATCCTTAGTACGATGGACAAGACTCAAATTACGATAGGTGTACGGCCGTAAGTTTCATGAGTACTCGACGCTTTTTGATCGAGCATACACACCACTCAGACGCTGCAGACGCTCACTATACCCTTTTTCAATTCTTCTTCTTTCTGACCATCACTTTGCTACACGCCTGTTAGAGATATCCTGAGTGATTGGTCGCATTAGAAAAGAACATTTAAGCCCACCCTAATGTCCAGGTAGATTATTCTACGTGTTAGTAGTGCTTAAAAAAGCGCTCTCTTGCCTTGATAAACCCTGGAGCAACTATACTTAGTCTTCGCAATAGAAAAAGTGAATAGAATTTTTTTTTCATTTTTGAAAAATTCTATAAACATTTCCTTGTTTTTAAAAACTTTTTATAAAAATTTTTGTGGAAAATTTTAAAATCAACTCTCATATTCATAAAAATTTCCTATACGGATATTGCATAGAAATCGCTTAGATATTTATTTTCAGAGAAACTAAAAATTTATCTTTAATAATACTTTCGTAAAAATTCTTCCTTCTCGAATTATGTTTTCTATTGACCTTTTTCCATAAAGATCCCTTCTATAATTTTTTTTTTGTTTTCCATAAAAATATTCAGAACTTTTTTTTTATATACATTTTAAAAAGTTTTCACACTCACACACACAATTACATAAATAAATAAATTGTTAAATATTTTCTAGAAAAAAAAAATTTTAAGTTTTAATAGAAAAAATTTCAAATTTTGTAAAAAATATGTAAAAAAAAAAAAAATTTTAGCTTTATATAAGAAAGCTTTGTATAAAAAAATCTATTACTTAAAAATTAAAATTAAAAATTTTAAAAGTCTCATTAAAAATTTTTATATATAAACCAATTTTTAAAATATTTTGAATTTTATATAAAAAAAAATTTTTACATAAACAAAAATTTTATATTTAAAACAATTTTTATCTAAAAAAAAACTTTATATCAAAGATAAAATTGTTATATAAAAAATTTTTTAAATATGAAATTTTTTTATATAAATTTTAAAATTCTTTTTAAATTGATTTGCATAATATATTTTTATATAAAATGCCTATGAACAAATTATCGGCAATAATTTTTTTTTTTTTTACAAAATATTTACAAAATATTTCGGTATAAAATAATTTCATAAATATTTTCAAAAAAAAAAAACAAAAATATGTGTTTTTTTTTTGTTTTTTTTTCGATACAATTTTTTTTAAATTGAGTTGAGTGTAAATGACGTTTCTTTTGGATCAATACCATCCGCCCCTGCATATGTACATATGTGTAGTTTGTGTAAATATACCTAAATTGTTTTTTATAAATTATTGAACAGGTGCTCGCGACACGAGAGAGTCACCCAGTACACCGCCCAGTTCAAATCCCGCTTATAAAATCGAAACAAATGAAGAACAAGATGGTAGGTTGGTTATAAACGAAAAAAGATCGAGAATATATAAAAAATGATCATCAATTTTGTTTTCTATCCCTATAACATCCTACATATTTATATATATTCAATATAATTGTGTTCATATATATATACTATTTTTTTTTACTACTATTATTTAGAAACCTCATATACATACGCACAATTCCAAAAATCTGGACGTTTTACAGCACCAGCCACAATAATACCTAGATTTAAGAATTATTCAGTTGAAGATTTCCATTTCTTAGCCGTCTTGGGCAAAGGAAGTTTCGGTAAAGTAAGTTTTATAACGGATTGAACAACGACATCGTTTTTTTTTATATTTTCTACTCATTCAACTTATCATTAATTTTATCGATTAAGGTACTTTTGGCTGAATTACGTGATACTACATATTATTATGCAGTAAAATGCTTAAAAAAGGATGTTGTACTCGAAGATGACGATGTTGATTCAACATTGATAGAGCGTAAAGTGTTGGCCTTGGGTACAAAGCATCCGTATTTGTGTCACCTGTTTTGTACATTTCAAACAGAGGTAAGTGAGTGACTGAGCGCGCATAAAGCGATAGCATCGTTTAATTTTTCGCTAACGATCATTTATCAAAACTAAAGAGACCAAAACAACAACAACAACAACAACAAAAAGCACGTACTTACACTAAATATAAATATATCTGCAAGAAAAAAAAATAAATAAATAAATATATTTTCTGTGGATTATTTACAACAGTGATTTATGTGACTCGATTACGATTTTTTTTTTCGTCTCATTTGAAATGTGTTTACAAACGTTTTATATTTAAAAATAAATAAAATATTTGTGATTAATGTTTTATTTATTTTAATTGCCTAAAAATACTCTTTTGTACCCACCAGCCGACCGACCAAACATGATTATAAAAAGAAAAGTAAGAGAGAGCCATATTCGCCTTAATTGATCGAATCTTAAATGCGACACTTAACGGACTGTTCTACCTACGGTCTGTAACCTGCTAGCTCGGTGTTAATTAGAAGAAAATAAGTTGAAATTGATTTCTCTTGAAGGCTGCAAGTTATCGATTTATTGAAATTCTCAGCATAGGGATCAAAGAATGGATGTGCTTGAACATATCGATGAACACGGATGAACACATAAAAATTGCATTTTACATCGGATTACAAAGTACAACTAAAGCACATCTTTAAATAAAATGAAGATTGTCTAAAAACACAATAAGGCCTTCCATGCTTCGTATGACATGTCCTGCGTACTTTTGTTTTGTACAGACTCGAGAAGAGAAATCCCTCTTGCAAACGGATCTTATAACACGGATATCTATCCCCAACTATAGCGAAAAGTTGGATAATTTATTAATAAAGTGATTACTGACAAATGTCAAGTCTTTTTGTTGTTCTAAAGAGGAACACTTTGAAAAACTTTATAGTAATTCAAAGTAAATGCGAGTAAAAACATTAAAGTGGGACACGGCCTCACACCATTTAAATACCTTGCATCAATTCGTTTAGTATAGCTATTCATATAACGATTTTTCAAAACAAATTCTTTATAGGCGAAGCGATCGAAAAACTGGTCCGATCTGAATCATTTTCAATAGCTTTCGTTCTTGGGCTAAAAAACTTGATTGCATTAACTTTCATCGAAGTATCTCAAACACTGCGATCTGTAGGTTGAGCACAAGAAAACAAGGCGGACACGCGGACAGACAAGCTTAGATTAATTTAGAAAATGATTCTAAATTGTTGGGTATAATTAAAGTTAATTAAAATCTCTCTCAAGTCCTTCTGGCTATTATATGCAGCCGGACAAACTTCATATATCTTTGACTCGCAAGTGACGTATGATCTAATGAATTATGATCAGCTAACTAATACTTTATGTTTGTGTTTTATGTCAAGTGATGAATGTTTACAGAGAAAAATAAATTGAAAAAAAAAAAAAAAATAACGGAGTCGCTCAAGCCATGCTACTAAACATTTGCAATCACTTCTTCAATCAGTGAAGAATATCTTTTCACTAACTTAGCATAAATCTAACAATATTTTATATGATCTTTAAATCGATCTAAACAATGGCGAATAAGCGATGGTAAGAGTGGTAAGACTTCTTAAAAATCTTACGCGAAAAACTTAAGCGAAAAGTCCATTCTAAGCGTAAACGATTACATAAAGCTGATTACTGTCTTCAAGTCTGCTTTACTGCTTGTTGACGAGCGTGTAGACGATTGTTGCTCTAGAAAGGGAACTTCAACTTACAATCATATTTCTTCTTCGAGACAAAGTTTTAGGTTCGTAATCATTGTACAACCAACTATTTACGTGAATTGGTTGAGAATGCATTCACTTTTCTTTCCGGAATTTCCTCCGGTTGCCGGTTTCAATATATGAAAAAGATATGAGTATTATATTAACTCAATCGGTGGCAGGTTCGATTAAAAGAGATTTCGTTTCGAGTTTTCGTTCAGGTGTTAAACAATATTTTCCTTTTATTTTATTGCAATTTTTTTTATATTTTTAAAATAAATTGTTATTATTTGGCAGAGACACGCGTGAACGGTAAATTAATTTTCAATTCATTAGCTGAAAAGGTGAAATTCTAAATTTAATTTTACATTTTCTCTCGCCCAAGCAAATGACGGTCATTAATTTTTAGCATCATAACCCAAGTGAAAAAAAAAATAAATAAAAAATAAATAAATAAATAAAATAAAATAAGTAAATAAATAAATAAATGAAACGAAATGTGCGTAAATGTTTATACAGTAAGTAAGTGTGCCTTACTGTGTGTGTGTGTATATATATATATGTGTGTGTGTGTGTGTGATTATCATGTTCTTACAACAAATTAGCATTTTAACAACACACTCTGAATGTGATATCTCGTCTACCTAACGGGCAAATGTGAATGCCAATGACCACATTTTAGATCAGGGTACACACACAGAACGCTTTTGATGAACTACATTTTCTTATAATTGGGAACTATCGAGACGAGCAAAAGCAGAAAAAAAAAAAAAAAAAAAAAAAAAAACTCGGAATATTTCACAAAATATTATTAGTTTAAGTGCATAAGCATTTCTATTTACATCTGTACTTATGCATATATGCATATATATATATATGTTTGTTCACAGAGGCGTGTGTTAGATATCATTCATTATCTTACTCACACACTAACAATATACTTATATTTTATTGTTCATTGATTATCTAAAAGATTTGATTATTTAAGCACATAATCGTTATTTCAGTTTTTTTTTTGTGTATTATGAGTTACATACGATTTTTAACTTAATTAAGTTATGCTTTTAAATCCATCGCAGTACTTGCTATAAATTATTTCTCAAACGTTTATTTAACTCATGGACATCACATCCGCACCCACTGTCCATACATATATACTGCGTTCATGTCGGCAAATCTCGATTCCCCATCCATTCCATATATCAAATACTAAATAAAAAATTGATATTTTTTGCTTACATTTTATTATTTAAGTGCATGCATACTTATTAAGAATTGCGATTAAATGCGTATTTTTGTTTTCGAAACGACAAAAAATTTAACTTTACAATAATAAGCCTTAAAGGGTATGTTAAAAGTGCGATGAGTAAGCCCGATATTTTCGGAGAAAAAACGAGAGCTTTAATCAAACCTTCTCGGTATTTGATTGGTGGTAGGATTGGTTTAAGTTGTTTTAAGACATTTTGTGGAAGTTCGATAGCCATACGATTTCCATATATATAATATATTATATAACTTTATATATATATACCCCTATATATATATATATGTAATATATTATATATAATCTTGAAAATGGAATCAACTTTTTCGGTAAAAATACGATTACAATCTCAAAACTTTATTCAAAATAGCAAAATTGATTATTAGCTTCTTCTTCATTACTCTCGCCAGATTAAATTCAAAAATTTCCCAATAGAGAAATAAAAGTGCTCCCATAATTTAACAAATCAAGTATTTAAAAATACGATTTGAAAATAGAAAATGACGTGCGAAACCCAACAAAATGGATATGATTTCACATATCGTGTATTCATAGAACGTATATCGTATCCGCCGTTAAAAAAAAACAAATATATATATATATATATA
>KK502460.1:976341-1033212 GCA_000688735.1 Glossina austeni | reverse complement strand
GTATGTATATAACATATATATACATATATCTTTATATATATATATATATATATATGTATTTATGTAGGTATATATGCATGTATGTATATGTATATATATAACATATATATACATATATCTTTATATATATATATATATATATATGTATTTATGTAGGTATATATGCATGTATGTATATGTATATATATAACATATATATACATATATCTATCTATATATATATACATATATATACATACATATACATATATATACATACATATATATATATATATACATATATCTTTATATCTTTTATTTTATTTATATACATATGTTATTTATATATATATGTTTAATATATATATGTATATAAATTATTTATATATATATATAATATTATTTTCATTATTATTAAAATTTAATAGCAATTAAATGATATAAATACTTTCAATGTATCTATCAAAGTTTAATAATATTAGATTTTTTATATCCGTCAACAAGGGATTGAGGCATTATAATTTTGCCATTCCATTGCGCACCGCAAACCTCATTTTGTATATAAACCATTGATCGGCATGAGCGAGTTTCTAAACTAAATTTTCTTTACTTTCGTCAGTTCTTCTCGTCTTCTATCAGCTACTTTTTAAAATGTTAAAAATCCAAGTAAATAATTAAAACCTAATCTCATTCTGTTTTTTCCCCAATATGACGACTAATCACTCAGAGGAATATGGAATATGTTCCCTGTACGTGTGCAGAAAAGAGTTGGGTGTGTGACCAATCGGCAAATGTTGTGCCTTTATCCCAATTGAGCACTGACTGACTGACTGACTACAGCTACGATCGAAGCAAACAAACTCTACCGCGAACACTGACTTGGGAACTGCAACTCCCACCTACTCGGCCATAGCAACTAATAATAATATTGGATATAAAGAAGCATTATTGGCACGTACGCAAAATTTTTATTTCTGTCGAGAACTAATATCAAGAGTAACCGAAAGTTTTGATGATTTTGCCAATGCGAAATAATAGGCGGACAGATGACAATGATTAAATCGGTAAAAAAAATCTCAAAGTGATCAAAGAGATATATATATATGTATATATAACTGATCAGTGTTTGTCATTGTTATAAACGGAATGGTAAATTTAGTATACCTCTAGCATTCGATGTTGGATATAATGAAGCATTAGTTTGTTAATAAATTTAATTAAGTTTTTAATTATGATTAGAAGATAGACTAAAGAAAAACAAAAACCTAAATAAAAATTTTAAATTTTAAATTTAGAACAATGGATCCATTCTTGAACGTTATTTCACATTAAAATATTATGTTTTCTGCTTCCTATTGAAAGAAATATTCACATAATAACATGCATTCAATACTGTGCGTCAGTCATTTTGATGAGTTTTTCACATGTCTCCTCGAGGACCATAAGCAAATTGCTTTCCAGTTTTTGAACGAATTCATTCTTATTGAGAAAGTTTCTCGAAAATCGAAAGATAAGCAAAAGTCGTTAAACGCTTCCAGGAATTTTCTTTTCATTTCTGACGAATAATTAAATATACGATGTGTCTACGTGACATAGGTCGGCTGGCGTTATATAAACTATTGTACAAAACTTCTTTTCTCGTTAACAAGGTCCAATCAATTCTTTTGAATCGCTACAGCAATCGGACAGTACAGTAGGAAAAAAGAGAGTACAGAACAAAAATTAAAAAATATACAATAAGCGATTGCCTGTGTCTATGCCTCAGTCACAACGCATTGTTAGCGCAGTATGGTGCCTTCCAAATTTGAAACTGGCCAAAAATTTGTATACTCTATTGGGTTTTTGAAGCTTGTTTCTGTGCGTTATAAAGGTATTGAAAAAAAAAATTAAATTGTGATACACTATAATATTGGATAGGCATAGTCAATTTTGTCCATTTTTGTGCGGGTGCCACAGCACCGCCCATTGAATATGCGTTCACAAGCATGCACATTTATCTGCTATAGCTCATTTCCGGTCAGGAGAAGAGACATTACACAGACGAACAGGCGGGCAGACGGACGGACATGGTTAAAGCGATTCAGAATTTAATGCTGATCAAGAATACCTATACCATGTGATCTCTCCGATGCTTCCTTCTGGGCGTTGCAAGTGTTTTCACAAAATGAATATACCTCTCATCCTACGGTGATGGATATGAAAAGAATCTGAAAAAATTATGCAATTAACGGGTAAGTATAAGATATATTAGGACTAATAGTGATAGGTGCAAAAGGAATTCAATAACATCCAGTCACGCTACTCGAATGTATTGAAGCAAATTTGCTTTGTAAGATCAACACGTTCGGCTATGCTTTGGATGCTACTAAGTATGTGAAGATTGGGCTCTTAGTCAGCTTTAATAACTTGTTTTGTGGTCTTTGCATTTGATGTGAAATTGTGAACATAACCTCCATACCGGATATGCATACTATGAAATCTCTCGGAAAACAGTCTTAACTGTTAGGATTTTATTTCTAAGACTACCGTCATCATGATCGTGATGATATGATGAGCGTATCGAGACAACCGATAATTTCCGGGCAGAAATACAAACAAAGACATACGGACAGACAAGCTTAAATCGATTCAGAAAGCGATTTTTGATCATGTGGAGTATAAATATTGTACAAAAAATTGCTTACGGCTAAGATAGAATCTCTCAATACCCACTGCCAGGCTAAATATGATGTTTAATGGCAGAAATATTTTCTCACTTAGTATATTGCTGACATCGCTCGCATCGTACATTTTTCAAATCAAGCACTTGTATGAATTCAAAATTATTATGTCTATATGCAACATCCTCTGATCATATGAATTTTTCCAATTTCTATAAATGCACACAACGGTTTACGGTCTATATAATAAAAATTGTACATTTTTGAATCCAGAATTTAGGATAAAATGGAAAGGAGTCATATTTTCTCCTTTCTTGATAATTATTACCGAACTCATAGTTCGCGTAATTTTGCTGACTTTGAAATTTGACCTAACAAAAATGATAAAAAATCTTTTGAGACAACAAATTTGTTGTCGATCATGATCTCGTGATAGATAACATTAAATCGCTTCTACTATTCATACCGAACCCGATGGTGTATACACATATATGGGTGAACTTACAACTCTCCGATTTTTATTCCTATGGAGTTAGAAACGTTTTGCTAACCTAACACTTTCTTAAGGTCTGTATATACACAAAAATTCGCTTTACTATAGAAATGACATACTACGGCAATTTGTTTTCAGTAACGTTTGCATGTATATAGAATTAGCCGACCAACAAGGAATGATGCTTGCAAAAGATATTTCAATATATGTATATTTTTATAAAATTCATTTTTACGCAATCCGTTATGTTATGCTATGTGTTATAAAAATATACGACAAATAACTAAAGATTTTCAGTACCATAGGTAAAGAGGGCAAACACCAAGTGGCTAGCGGCATGATAGTAAAACGTACCAAATATTGATGATAAAAAGAACAATGATAACTAAACTATTCTTCAGGTGTTCTTCAGCGTCGTCTTGTACATTCATTACCGATAAAATTAATTTTAACGTTAAAAATGAAAAAAATAATTTCTTGCCTACTGATAAAGCCAAGCCGACGCCAATCACAAGACAAGACGATCAAGATACTGACACTTTAAAACCGATTCACGATAACTCTGATGTTAGTCATAGTTATAGCCGTCAAGATATGAAGAATCTTAAACTTGCAGATGAAACAGATAGAAAACAAGATCGTAAAGGACGTTATAAAATTAAAATTATATAAATGCAAATCATCAAGAATCCAATAGAGCTTAACATCTAATTGAAAATTTCATTTAATAGTTGTAGTGAATGAATTGAAGCATAATTTAATTAAATTATAAGAACAAAAAAGTTTCCAAAGTCACAATAAAATCATTATTTAATTAACGAAAGCGATGTCTGGCTGATTGGTCCTGTTGGTCCTGTAATTTTATCTTACAATTTCATTCAATTATTCATGTAATGATTTTTCAAAATGAGGCGTGAATATTGGAAGTGATCGAAACAATGATTCGGTCTGAACCATTGCCAATAGCTTTCGGCCTTTGGCGGAAGCACATCAATGTGGCAAATTTTGTCGAAATATATAGATTGAAAACAAGAAAGCAAGTTTGGACGGACGGACGGACGGACGGACAGATGGATAGACAACCTTAGGTCAATTCAATAAATAGTCCTGCTATCCGATCAGTCTAATAAAAGGTACATCTATTTCAAGTCTTTCGGATTGTTGATGGTGAAAACTATAATAGCGATGGAAGAGCTGATAAATTCATAGGAACCTCAACACACCCCCAATAAATGCATTGCGTTTAAACCAGTTAACTGTGTATGATGAATGCATACATCAAAGACCGTCCGTCCGTCCGTCCATAGGGACGGATTTCCTCCCTCTCCCCCTCTTTCTCCTTCTCTCTTTCTCTCTCCCTCTCTCCGTTCTGCTATGTTCACTCGTTTATATTTGATTGTATACTATCGTGGCTTTAGACTCGAGATTTTTCCACCATTGGGAATGAAAGGCAATGTCTAATCGTAGAGTTGGTAGTGCATCTTCACGCTGTTATTCGCAAATACAACACAATATCGTGTATATTACTTCTTTTTTTTTTATTTTTTTATTTTGTTTTTTTTTTTTTTGTTTTATTATCATTGTTATTATTGCTGCTGTTCGTTATGAATATTAAAAAAATGTAATAAATTGTATTAAATATGTATTATATACTTATCATAAGCTTGAATTAAAAATAATTTTTTTCGCTTTGTAAATTATGTTAAACTTAAATTAAAAAAAAAAAAAAAGTTTTTTTTTTTTTTTACCATACGCACTAAAATCAGGTTTCGTTTTCATTTAAATAAAATTGGAACTAATTAACATAATAAAATTCTAAAAGAAAAACTCATTCAGTTTGTTCGCAAATGTTAAGAAATATATTTAAGTACAATAAAGACTTTCCTTGTTTTTTTGTTTAAATGAAAATATAATTGTAATAGGCGGGCAAATGAGCGGTGTTATGCAAAAATAATTTAGTCAATTCCGTAAAATGCAATTTTTTCCTTTACTTTTTTTTTTTTTTTGTTTTTGTTTTGCTTTTTTTGATAAAATTTTTATAGACTAACTACAGTTAAATGAGAAGGAGAGGATAAATTATTATATGAAGATGTTTTTTTTAAAAATGTGGCCACAAGTAATTTAGGTAATAATATATATGTATGATTACCATAATAATATAATAGTTAATTAAAACTAGTCTTAAAAGGGAAATTATTTAATTACTTTATGAAGGGAAAAATTAATGCTTGTGGAAAAAAAAAAAAAAATATATATATATATATATATATATATATATATATTATATATATATATATAAATATATATATATATATATATATGAGTATGTGTATGTATGCTTGCGTGTAAAGTTCAGATAGATAGTAAAGTAAAAGGTTTAATAAATAAAACGTAGAAATGCTTGCCTTGTAATAACAAACATACGCGTTTACAACGCATATTGTCATACATACAGATATTTGCTTTTAATCAAAAAGTAAAATCTCTCTATGGGTTGATATTTTGTGATATGTTCATAAAAAACAAATTTAAATATTATAGTCGCGTAAGGCGGACCATTAAATACCCTACACCATCTCGTCGCATATGTTATGCAATTTTGCAAATTTATTTTTTTATTTTATTTTTTATTCAATAATTTAAATTCGCATACATAGATAAATTGGCATAAATCAATCATGTGCTTAGAAAGGACTAATGGATTATCAAACAATCACCTTGCTAGTCGGTATCGGACCAATTCAGATCATTAAAAACGAAACCTATTATTGCTCTTAAAAACATTTACAGGATCAACAGGGCAACGCATTCCAGTGTCGAACCGATCGGACAATAATTGAGCTATCAGCCAAAGAGTTCGATATACGTATAATTGATATAAGCGGGAATTCAGACTCGACCTAGAAAACTGTATTCGTTCGATTAAAAGATGCGGCGCTTATAACTGAACGTTTTCTATAAGGATAGATTAATACCCTAAATTCTTTTACTAATCATAGAAGAAGGAAATATGATCTCTCGAGCCTCACATTATAGACCAAATCTGCAATACGGCTGCCAGACAATCAGTTTAAATTGTAAAAGAATTAAGAATTTTAACCTTAGAAAAATTCCTTTTTAAAAAGATCTTTTATGAATGATATAACGTGAACTGAGTGAGATGTCGTGGAAACTTTGTATGGCTTATGTTTTTTCTCAAACATCTATTCGTTAATTATTTTCATCACTAGGTTTAGTTTTCATATATATATATATATATATATATATATATATATATACAAGAAGGGATTTTAGAAGTAGGCATTCGTGGTCCAATTTTGAGGGTACAAAAAAAACCTTGAAAATTATGCAATCGAATCCATACTTCACTGGGCTCATATTTCTCGATGCTGCATAGATCACTGCATTAATAATATACTTTTGCGGTAAGTGGTGTAAGGTGTTACTGAGGGATTACTACGTGATTAGTGCAAAAATATAGAGTTGTTATTATTGTTTTATATAAAAATATATTACAAATGTTTTACATGACTTATTTTACAAATTAAATATTTAAAAGAGTTTTACTTTAGCTTAACTTTTAAGTACATTTTTTTCTTCGCTTTAAAAGTTATAATTGGAGCTTTATAGTTTTCTCCTTATTTAAAATCGATTGAATTGTTATGTAGAGACACGGGGAGAGGATTTGCATTAAAATCACTTTCACTTTCACTTTTTTTGTTTTTTTTTTTTTTTTTGTTTTCCTTTTTATTCTGAAACTATTCTATACGAACATCATGAAAGGCACTTTTCCCAGAAATGTCAAATGAAAAATAAAGATATTTAAAGGGAAAGACTAAGAAGAGCTGAAGGTGAGAGAAAAATCTTACTGATAATTTTAGGAGTAGGTAAGAAAGTTGTGTCCGCCATGGGGCGATACTAACCTACTGTTCTACTGTTCTTTTTTTTTATGAATATTAGTGAATTCAATTTCAGGCACGATCCTGATAAAAAAAGGAGAAAAAACATTTATCGGGACCGATTTCTCTATCAAAAATCGTAGGTTATTATTAATGAAAAAATCAACAAATACTTCAGTTTTAAATAATTTGTTTAGCTTGAAAGTAGTTGATTAAAATATTGATCTAAAATATAAAAATTTCTATCTCATGACTTAGGATTTTGAGATTTTCAATAACAGGCGAAAGAGAAAGAAGCAAACATGAACGGGAATTTCATACTAATTCAAAATGTAAAGACGTTTTATGAGACCTTTATCTACACTGTAGAAAATTATTACATCGTTATGTAGGTGATGGATATAGAAATTGTGAAATATGGGAATGTTTTTTAAAATTTCGTTAACTAACATTTTTTCTTTGCTTTTGGAAGATGATTGCTACATTTTTGGCAGTTAATTAAATACTCTTTTAACTTAATACAATCTTGTAGATCAAGCCTCAGTAGGAAATTTGCTGCCTGCAGCTAAGCCAATTAAAAGGGAATTTACGAAAAATGAATAATTGCAAAATATATATGGAATAGAATTGAAATAACTAACATGTAACATTTATGTAAAACATGGAAAACTTGTTATAAAATAAAAAAAAATGTTAAACAAAAAAGAACATTTAAATGAAAATCTGATAAAAACAAATTAAAACAATTTGAAAAAAAAAAAAAAAAAAAAACAAATGTGCTTGAAAGACAGTAAGGAACAATGTTAGGACTATAATATAAGTGCCGAAGTGACTATGTTTATATATTTACAATCATATTTTGCAACTGTGTTAGCGTTGTGGTACCAAAGTGGTTACTTTCGGGCATATTACGTATTTGTAAAAGCCAACGTTGACATTCCAAACATTTACGATGCCGTTCTTCACGTGTAACATCAACGCCTAAACCGTTAACCCAAGGATCAAGATTGTCCTGTATGATGGGCAAAAAATTCGAAAGTATAACACGCAAAGTATCACAAGCACGGGTATAATGACTAAGAAATTAGAAACAATTCATTTAAATGTGAATAAAAAATAAATATATCACCTCCTAAATAATATCTTCTTACAATTTATGTTGGCTTTGTAATAATTCATAGATTTCCGGTAACAATAGCATACACAAATCCAAATTCCAAGAAGAACTAAAAATCAAAAACATTTTTTTTTAAATATTTATAAATTATGAATATTTGGAATGACTTTATTAAAACTAACGTTTTCTCCAATATAGCTCCCAGTAAATCCACAAATACAGTGCGTCCCATTTTAATGGCCTGCTTAAGCGCCCCCATGATATCGTGAGATCTATATTCAATAAATATTTGTCATAAATTAAAAGGAAATTATATTCGACTCTATCTCACTTAATATATATAATATGAGACTAGAAACTAAATATGATATGTTTTATAAAAGATCGTCAATAGTACTGCAAACTTAACATGTTAAATCAGTTCAAGCATCTTTAACCACAAGTATAGTAGATTAATATTACTTAACTTAACGCATTAATAAGCGCAAGCATACTTACAAACCAGTAGAAATACCATTAAGTACCCTATAAACATTCATATAAGGGCTTTTCAAAGTAGGGCGTTATATGGGAAATGGTCCAGAAAGTGGCCCGATCCGACCTATTTTCAAAAGCACTCATCTTTGGGCTAAAATATGTTAGTGTGCCGAATTTCATCGAAATGTATGATAAGTTGGAACTTGTAGGTTGAACACAAGAAAAAAAAAACGAACAGAAGGACAGAAAAGCTTAGATCAATTAAGAAAATGATTTCGAATCCATCGGTATACCAAAAGTTAGGTCTATCTCAAGTTATCCGCACTTTTACAACAAGTGGTGTAGGGTATAAGTAAAATATGAGCAGTACTTTAAATTAATCTAACCGACTATTCGTAAGAACCTAATATAAATATAAAAGCTTAAAGGAAAACTTAAGCTAAACTTTGATCTACGACTGACAGGATTTCAAAACAATTTCTGATTTTCTCAGCAAAGATTTAAATCCGTAAGATGAGAATAGAAAGAGAATCGATGCTGTTGTATAGACTGTTAAAAAAAAAAGAAAAAAAACATATATTTAGTCGGGCGCACAACGTGGAGTGAACAGACGATAAATATACGATCTTAAAACCAAAAGAAACGGGAAAATTAAAATAAATGAAACGTTATGCAATTTCTTCTCCTCTTTTTTTGGGACCTCAACCCTTGAAAATAAACCTTCTTTCCATCTATGCTCAAAAATTAATTGATCCGTGCGCACGTCACGGATATAAATAAATATATGTTCTTAAAAATTCAAAACATATTTCATCCCTCACTCTAAGTAAAATATCTGCAAACGGAAAGTGCAGTGACGCGCATTTTATTCGGTTATCGTTCGGCAGCTACCCGTAGGCTTAATATACAATATTACAACATCTTCGATTCAAAATTCTATACGGTTTGAAAATTTAACAAACTTAAGATACCTAGCATAGTGGGTGTGATGAAAAAAAGGGAATAGATTTTTATACCGCCACTGTGGCTTACCTCGTGGAATTTCTGATTATTTGTAAAGTTGCGTGACGATTACTTAACTCTTGATAGACTTCTTCGTGCGTGGCCGAAAGCATTTCAATTTCTGGACTGTCATCCATATGTGGACGAGTATTAAAGCTTTTTGTGTTAAGAGAAGACTGTGTAAGTAGTGCAGGATCTGTGCGATAACTGACGGGTATCTATAAAGAAATTCAATTAATTAACCAACGAAGAAAAACGATATAAAAATACCATGAATAAAAAGTTAAGCAATATTTATATTACAATAACAAAAATACACACATTTGCTGAACCATTACCAGCATCGCTGATGTAACTAGATAGACGCTAAGAAAATTAAAGGGAAAGAAAGAGAACAAAGCAAATGATTCGTAAGAATCTCTACCGCTAGCTTAAAGCGAATCGAAAAAAAAAAAAAAAAAATACTATCCATACAACTTACATGCGTTTGTCTGTGACCTGGCCCTGTTCCAGCCGAAGCTGTTTGCTGCTTTTGAGCCGATCGTAATTCCAATGAAGTTTTTGAACGCGTAGGAGCTTTTGTTATAATTTGAACAGTTGTCTGATTTTTATTCCGAGCATTCTCCTTATTAAGGTGCGCTTTGTTCTTATTCACCACCATATGAGAAGAAGCAGACTTTTTAATTAGCACATTATCATCCAACTTATGTAAATCCGTTGTGCTAACCGACGATACCTGAGACAATTTATTGCGCTGCTGTATGGTGTTTACCACGGTGGATTTAGTATTCGCCTGGGTGGTAGTGCGTTTTGTTATATGTGACGTGATTTTTGGTTTAGCAGTTTTAATGGGCGGATGAACATGAGAGTTTGTTGAATTTGGGTTTGCGTTCGTTGCATGATTTGAAATACTTATAGACGGCTGTTGATGCAAATTCGTATTAACGGGGAAATCTTCGACCATTTCAGTATGTTCGTAATTTGTAATAACGGGCGGAAAGCTTTCATTAAAAGTTATCTCTGATTCCGGTGTAAATGGATCGTCAAAACTTTCATATTGATATATAGCGCTACGTTCAGCGGATATTTTTAATGAACTGGGCCCATCAAAATTCAAGGTACCCAAGCTATTTCCACCAAATGAACTGTATGCTGTGCTGGAAGATATGGAAGGAAACTGATAAGGCGGTGACGAAACTTGTTTGGGCGGTGGCACGTTAATGCTCATCGATGAATAATTGGAATCGAATTCTCCATAATTACTATTAAAAGAGCCATTAAGCGATGTTGGAGGAACCGGTAAATGAGCAGGATCGAGAACCGGCTCATCGACCAATTCTAAACTGAGATTAGGCGATGAATGACCATCTAAACTAGGACTACGATTGTCCTCATTCTCCTCTACCAACCGCGATTGCTTTGGGCCACCAATCGAAAGACGTAACTTTTGGTTACCACGTGAAAAACTTTTGCGTGTGGTGGAATTGTGTACAAAAGCCGGTGGTGTATTGGAGGGATTATAAAATGGAAATACACGATTCACACTCAAGGCATCAATGGCTACATATTCTTGCTCAAAGGAACCACATATCTGAAGTGTTAAAGTGTTAAATTAATTAACAATTCTTACGAAGAAAACAAATACTTTGTGTAAAACAACTTACTAAACGTCTGTTAACTATTTTCATATCACCAAAATTGGACCAAGAAGATTTAATGTGATCAAATTCACGATCTGGTTCCCAGCCTATAACCGAAATAGCCACTCCTGTACCCACAAACAAACATTCACCATTCTCACTGAAATAAACTTAATTAAGATAGATTTTTAAATAAAATGACTGTGAAAACTAACCTAAAGGTAACACATTTGATGGGATTGCCATAGAATAGCCGAGCAGCGTCTGTACGTGTTACTCGTAATTGTGTTTCCAGATCGTAAATGCAAATGGTACCATCCACCCGACCAACAGCCAATAAAAATTCGAACGGATGAAATTGTATACAACTGATGGCGGCAGCTGCCGGCTGTTCACAAAATTCCATAATCTGTTTACTCTTCCGTATATCCCAAATGATTACGGAACCCTCGGTACCGGCTGAGGCTATCCATAAACCATCTGGTGAAAATTTCACTGAGTTAACATGAGATATATGACCACGATAGACTTTCATGCACACATTTTGATTACGTACATCCCAAAGTCTAAAACAATATAAGAAATTGCAATATAAAAATAAATTACTCCTTCCAGTTGTTATCATTGGGTATTACTAAACGACCTGTTGAAACGTATTAAGCTGTTGGCTTTTTATAAAATCGTTGTATTTGCTAGATATATAAAAACCGTTTAGACAGAACAAATAGTCTTTTGGGGCTACCCATGAAAAGTATACTCATTAATACGAAATCGTTGCCCACGTAAGCTATTTGTCGCGCATAAAAACAATTGATGATCAGTTCTGTGGAATAAGTCAATGATATATTATATCGCAGCTCGACGCATGTAACGGGTCTCTTGCTCAAAAAATCACCTGGTTGGAATATTAATGCCCTTTCTATCTTACTAATCGGATTATTTAACTTAACTTTTTCTGTGGGTTACTTTTTTTCGCACTTGAAAAATTCCTAGTATATCCTAGCTATTGTGAAGCTCTCCAATACAAAGCATATAAACCCAATTCTCTTTTTACACCATTTTTTTTACAGGAATTTGATTTAACATGAGTTCAAAAGAAAAAAAATTCCTTTTTTTACACGAATTATTTTGTTTTAACACGATTTTTAATATTTTTTAACTTCTTTTATATTTATGAATTTCAGATATAATTCCCTTTTTCCAAAGTAGAAATTATTTTTTGTAAAATATTTAATGAATTAAAATGTGTAAGCACGGAATAAATTAAGTCAACTCTAACAAGAACTTTTTAATATTGTTTACACCTAATTCTCTTTTTACACGAATTTTTTTTTACACGTATCTTTTGGGAACGTATCTATCGTGTAAAAAGAGAATTAGGTGTACTGGAAATCATAGATATTCGGCCGTCGAAATCGACGCCTAGTTTTATTATAATTATTATTTCAATTTTGATTATTATTATGTATCCGTTTTCCACATTTTTTCGAACAGCGACAGCATAGCAAAAAAAAATAGGTGATATCGGTGAAATCATACATATATTTTGGAATTATTTAACGATATATTGTTGTTACACCATCCCTCACAAATTACACCTACAAATTAATTCACGCTACCAACATGAATACGAATCGTGCATTATATATAATACATAGTACATAACACAATGCGGATCGAAAGGGGTATTAAAAATTCCACGATGTATTAAATTGGCAAGAGGGTGTTTGTGGTTTTCGAAATTTCGTTCCGAATTTCTTTCTTTCAGCTTATTTGAAATTGAGCAAATTTTTGCTGTTTTTTGTTTTCGAAAATTCCTCTTATCCATTATATCAACTGTAACAGCAATAATATTTATTCGTCCATGGAACGAATGTGGTTTTCTCCTCTCTGTATCTGTCTAGTGATATCTTTAGTAAGACTTGAGAAATATCACTGAAATATAAAATACGGGTGATTATTATTCCAGATAATCGTATATGATTTCAAGATCCTTCTCTGTTATGTGGTACATTTTGTTTAAGTAGCTGATCATTCAGAAAGCGTCGCCTACACTTATATAAGCACGGCAAATATCAGAAAGAAAGAAGTAAAGAAAGAGGAAAAGGATGCAAGCCTTGCGGCCATATGCCAATCGTAATATAAATATAATCTATCGCACTGGGAACTAAACTCAGGAAAACCGACTTTATGGTCATGCTTCTTATCTAATGTTCCCAACTTTACACAAAAATGCATTGTCCTTGTCAATATAGGATAAATACTATAGTTCACAACAATTGTCTTGAAGGTTGTCTAAATTATCTCGTGTTCCCAATGAATTTTGATGATCATAACTTTAATTCTTAAAAATTAATTTAACTTTATTATAATTCACAAGTGTGTTAATATTCTGTTATGATTGCACGTGAATCCTTACATCTGAACTGTTTCAGAGGGAGAAAAGGAGAAATTTATGTAAACGACGTCGTCAATAACAAAAAAAGGGAAACATTAAAGAGGTGTCGGAAAACCGAAATCACCATAGCGCGGGAAAAATTATTCCTTTTAGTGTAACAGAAAACCAATAACAACGATATAAAAAAACTCGGCTGAAATAGAGAAAAACACGAGAAAAATTTTGCACACAAAAAAGTGAAAACTACATATATGTAAAGTAAGAATGAGGAAAATTTAGGAAATGAAAAGGAAATGTTAAATATTTTAAGCCAGGAGAGAGGCAAAAGAACTTTCGTTTCCTTAAGAAATTAATAAATTGATATAAAAATAGTTAATGGACTAATAAAAAGAAAAGCCCGTAATACATTCCATTAACTTCAAATATTGATGTCGTTCATATCAATGATTTCTTGTACGTTATGCAGTCTTGCTATAATAACGATTTCATTTTAATACTAATGGTTTCTAACGTGATTTCTTCATTATTACAAATTTTTGTTATTTATCAACTAATACAAGCAGACGTATTGTCGGATTTGCTTCTATTATTTTTCCAAAATTTGAAAATCCCTTTTCACAAAATTAAATATCTGCAATTTCTATTTATTTTATAAAATATTTGATTTTCATATCATAATAGCATCATTATAGTTCATCAACAGCTGTAGCGATTGTTTTTTATTTTATACAACCAAAATTCTATACAACCAAAATTCTATGCAACCAAGATTCTATACAACCAACATCTTATACAACCAAACGATAATCTACTTTATCGTATTGCCATATTGATTTTTTTTATTAGTGATGCCATGACGTTACAATAATAAACACTAATCAATTAAAAGCAATTATGAATCCAGAACTGTAATCATGTATGAAAAATTTAAGTTTCGCATTTGTTCCCAGTTATTTGGCAAAAACGGCAAAATACAAAAGCGAAAGCTAACCTTCACCTACGCTTATAAAAAAATAAAACCTGTTCTCTGAAATATTGTATTGTCGCATTCTGTGTTTTGAATAAAGCTAACAATTACGTAATGAAATGTTGTCTTTACAATGCTGACATATATATTTAACGATTTTTTATGATTTCGACTTCCTCGGAAAGCAGTATTCTTTATACTTTTTCATTTTTCTCTTTTTGATTATAATATTTAATTATAACGACTAATAGACTATAAATTTTAAATTTTAACAACTTTAATAATATCAAACTGGCAGCACTGAGAAACGAGAGAAAAGATATTATGGCATTGCTATTTATGAGAAGTGAGAAGTTGGAAATCATATGTTGATTTAAACAAAACAATATGTCAATTATTTAATCACTAATAAAAGTATTGGTGCGCGAGAGAGTCGGCAAATAATTGAGACTTTATTTTCTTTGCTTTTATAGTGCAGTTGTCCAGTTGCATTTTCATTATAACTCCAAACTTGTTGCCGTCGTCGTACAGTCGCAAGAGCCTTTGCGTTTAATCGATAAAAAGAGAAGTATATTTGATAAAATCAGGAATATATATACTTAAATTTGAATTATTTTGTAATTTGCAGGTATGTACAAATATGTATATATATTATTAAATATTATATACATTATTGTCTGTACCTATTGTGGTTATCGTGTCGTATTAAGTAGCAATAGAAAATTTGTCATAAAATATCTTAACAGATTATCTATGTACATAGAATCAAATTGCAAGAAAGTGAATTGCAAAAATTTCTCCTTGTTCAAAGTTCAAAAAGCAGGCCTAAAATTAAGTATTAATAGGCTATGTTTATAAAAAATGGTATGAGTTGAAATCAAACTAAATGAAATTACTTCGCGATGATGCGATTCATTTAATTCGATTGTTACAACTGGTTTGGAGTATTGAAAGATATTGTCAAAGAATTTATTTATTAATTTTTTTTCTTTTTTTTTTTTGCATTTACCCATGGAAAGTTCGTTCTACGAGGGGGTTTGAAATTAAAACAAATTAATTTACATTTTTCTGGCTTATTTTAATATTCATTAGACGTGAGTTATTATGTATGAACTTTGTTCGACTTTATAAGCAAAATATTAACAATTAATGTTGAATAGAAATGTAGAGCAAAAAGCTTTGAACAACTCAATTGCAAAGAATTTATTTCGCAACTTCCTCTTATTGAAGCAAAATGTCTAGCGAGCAAATACGCTACAATGGGCGAGTAGCTATAGTGACTGGCGCTGGTGCCGGTCTTGGACGTGAGTACGCCTTGCTTTTAGCTGAACGAGGGGCTAAAGTTGTTGTCAATGACTTGGGTGGCACAAATAGCGGTGAAGGTGCCTCCACACGCGCAGCTAATTTAGTCGTGGACGAAATTAAATTAAAAGGCGGAATAGCTGTAGCCGATTATAATTCGGTGGTTGATGGGGCCAAAATTGTTGAAACGGCAATTAATAATTTTGGCCGTGTAGATATAGTTATTAACAATGCCGGCATTTTGCGCGATCGCAGTATTCTAAAAATCTCAGAACAGGACTGGGATTTGGTACACGATGTCCATTTGAAAGGTAGCTTCAAAGTTACCCAAGCCGCTTGGCCTCACATGAAGAAGCAAAATTATGGACGCATTATTATGACATCTTCTAATTCGGGCATATATGGTAATTTCGGTCAAGCTAACTACTCGGCTGCAAAAATGGGTTTGATAGGTTTGGCTAATACGGTAGCCATCGAAGGGGAGAAATATAATATACACTGCAATGTTATTATACCAACAGCCGCTAGTCGTCTAACTCAAGGTGTTTTGCCTGATATACTCTTTGATAATTTAAAGCCTCAACTGATCGCACCTGTAGTGGCTTATTTGTGCCACGAATCGTGTGAAGATAATGGTACGTTTCTATGCTTCTATATTGTATTATGACATCATATAAAGTGATTTATATCTTTTTCATCTTCTCTAGGCTCTTACATTGAAAGTGCCGCCGGTTGGGCTGCTAAAATACATTCCGTACGAAGTAAAGGTTGCGTTTTACGTACTTCCATTGGACAAGATATTATAACACCAGAATATGTCAAGAGTGTTTGGTCTAAGGTTACCAATATGAAAGACGCTCAACACGTAAATTCCATTGGCGAGGCCTCTGGCTATTTGCTTGAAGTTATGGAAAATCTAAAACAGACAAAAATTGATGGCTTCGAAGATAACTTTAAATATAATGCCAAAGATTTAATTTTATACGCTTTAGGTGTTGGGGCCACAGTTAAAAATGCCAACGACCTGAAATTTTTATACGAAAATGATCCAGATTTCCACGCTATTCCGTCATTCTTCGTTTTGCCCGGCTTGCTTTTAAGCCTAACTACCAACTTAGTAGCTAGCGGTTTACCCGAAGGCAAAGCGGACCTTACCAATATATTGCATGGTGAACAATATTTGGAAATTTGCGATGAGGTTCCAACTAGCGGCAATTTAACCAGCACTGGCCATGTTTTTGATATTATGGATAAAAGCACTGGGGCCGTTGTTGTTACTAACACTAACTCATTTGATGAAAACGGTCGACTATTAATAAAAAATCAAAGTTCCATTTTTGTGGTTGGAGCCGGAAAATTTGGTGGTAAAAAGGATCCAATTGACGGTGTGATACCTATAGTCCCTGCACCAAAACGTTCGCCTGATGCCACTATACGATACAACACAAGTGTAGATCAAGCGGCTCTATATCGCTTATCAGGTGATTTAAATCCTTTGCACATCGATCCTAACTTTTCGATGATGGCCGGCTTCCAAACACCTATTTTGCATGGCCTATGCTCAATGGGCTTTTCGGTGCGTGCGATTCTGGCTAAATATGCCAACAACAATCCATCTCTTTTCAAATGTGTTAAAGCACGTTTTGCTGCTCCCGTTATACCAGGGCAAACTTTACAAATTGACATGTGGAAAGAAAGCAAACGTATACATTTCGTTACAAGTGTTGTAGAGACTGGCAAAAATGTCATTACTGGCGCCTATGTCGATCTCAAACAGGTCGTAGCAAAATTGTAAATATGAATATTTCAGATGATTTTACATAATTCATAATTGATTAATACTTGATTAAAATGATCTAAGCGGTTTTTTTTTTTTATGAATTGTTTTCACAACAGTTTTATAAAACTACTTAAAAAAATAAAAAAAATAAAAAAGAAGAAGAAAACAATGACATTATTATAATATATGAATGCTTAAGTATGGACAATTTTGGAAAGTAGCGCAAAAATATGTGAAAGCCCTTAAATTGTTTTTAATAAGTACTAGAAAAAAGAAAACAAGGGAGAAATATGAATATGAATATGAAGGCCTTGTGCTAGGCCTTTCTTCACGTCCAACCTTGACCAAATGTCTCTTTACGGTCTCAAGACGCTTTCCAAACATACGTGAAGACATGAAAAATTCTTATGAGTGCGGCGTGCCACCATTTAACATTTGCCAAAAAAGGAACTTAAGCAGTTCTACCCACAAAACATAAACACACGTTACAATATGAAAATGTAATTAATTATATTGTTAAACATTTAATTTTTGCCTTTACTATGAATAAATGAAAGAGCAGTTGAAAAAGCAAAACCTGAACGCAGCAGCAGCAACTATACATTTTAATGGATGACACTAATAGTTTTATAGTCCCCAGAATAATAGTGTTTTTCTTTAACGACTTAATAGGCAACATGGAGAAGGTATTAAAAAAAGGTCGGCTCTGCTCTTGACGATGGGAATTAAAATAAGACATTCGCGGATGAACCAAAATGATTAAAAAAATTTTATTCGATTTAAAATGAATTTTGCGATAATCACATCTTAACTCTTATTTGTTTATTTTTAAGAAACTTAATACTCTCACGAGACTAACGTGTTATGCTGTGTTCACTCAAGCATCATTTTTTATTACATAACATATCTGACCGCTAAGGTAATATTGTTTGCTCAAATAAAAAAGCGTACAATACTTTTTTTTATATCTTTCTGGAATTTGCCCCTTATTCATAGAGCGAAAAACACTTTAACAATCTTTGTAAATTATTCAAATTTGTTTAATAAAAATCAAACATTCGATCATGGCAACTTGTTATATACTGGTGCTAACGTATAGACTTTAGAATTTGATATAGTATCTCTTCGCCGGTAAGGTATAGGGCTGAAAATAATTATGTAGCCTGCCGTGTGGATGATGATCTTTAGCGATTGATTTTAACTTGGTTGATATATGGTATGTTGGATTGTCGTCTATTGCAGCAATACTCGACGCAAGAGAATTGGTATGAAAAATTTAAACATACTAATAGGTCACAAGGCAGAAGTCGGAACGGTGATAAACAGGTTAAAATAAGTACATACAGGTTGTTATTCATACGGCTATTTTTCAAAATAAAGCGTTATATGGGAAGTGATCCGATTTCACTAGCGTTCATCCTGGCATCAAAACACGTCAATATACCAAAGATTCTAGATCTGAACACAAGAAAAGAAGGCGGACAGGTGGACAGACAAACTTTGATCGATTCAGAAAGTGATACTGAATCGGACGGTATAATAAAAGATGGGTCTATTTCAAGTCTTCCTAGGTGTTGCATACATCCGCACAAACTGAATACACCCTTTTACTTGAAGTGGTATAAGGTACAATAAAAACACTACAAAAATCCCATGATTAATGTAATAATTCAGTGCAGGAACGGCCCCAATTAGCAATCTAATAAAACACTTCCGCCCATTACACTCACTACCGAAGGCTAGAGAGAGCTTCTCGGACAGACCGTGGGCCAACGACCGTAAAAAATGGTAATCGAAAGAGGTAATGTCTGCTGATTACTAGTGGGTGGGGGGCAGGACGTTTGAGGTTGGAACCACAAACCTTTCTTAAGAGAATTTTGCTGTATGGAGTCAAATTTCTTTGTATTGAAAACTCACGATATCATGACTTTTGCTTCATCACGCCCATTTTTTTCATAATTGGATTAATTATTGCTGGTTGCACTCCGGCGCCCTCCCTCCAAATGGATTCGGTATGGACGTTCAGCTTTATAGTCGATGTTAACGACAGGTTCTCCTACCCTTCATCATGATTATTTAGACTTTGCCTAACTCGTAACTCTCTTCACTATTCATTATCCGTAAAGCCTTGGCAGCACCATCCCTCCTAAATTAAGCAGAAAAAGGAAATTTTTCCCAAGCGACTCTTATTCGGCACAAGAAAATTAGGAGATGCTGATACCATGTCACTAATACTTCTAATAATCAAGGTTACCTTGTTACCAGGTGACTGAACTTACGGTATTACGTTTTGCATTTGGCAATTCCAACAAAACCTTGTAGTAAGGCCATCTTTTGTCAAACGACAGAAAAACTTATTTGTATTTCTATTCTATTAACCTAGTCACGAAATACTTTACATATTTTATATTCTTATGATCGGCAAGGCGATGGGGCGATTTTGCAATGCCGGTTTGTCTGCTATGCTGGTTTGTCTTGTAGAAAATCGAAACCGATAGGTATAAATTTATTCTTATTATAGACGTGATCTCGCAACAGCAGAAAAAATGGGCTGCAATTTTCAAGTTATGGCAACAAGACATCACGCTACAACTTTGTGGAAACATTACACAAAGCCTTCTAAAGGGCGAATGTGTATCTAGGAACAGCTACGTTCGGTTCCCTGACACGCATGTAATTGTCAAATTTCTTTGCATTTTTCTTAGATATTTAGTTAAGCCGGTAAGTAATTTTCCCACTTGTTATCTACTCGTTTAATTTTTTATCTTTATTTTGACTACCTAACCTTTATATGATGTAAGGTGTAAATAAAAAAAAAAAACAATAATAATAATAAAAAAACTACGCGATAGAAAGGAAGAAACTGAACAAATTTCAAAACTAATTCTTTAAAAAAAAAAAAAAAAAAAAAACGAAAACGAAAACTAGTTTCCAAATTTTATTGGAATGAGAACTCATAGCGTAGTATAAGTTAACCTGGTTCGAAATTCGACCGCTAAAAACAAAGATATTTAATCTCAAATAAATTGAAAACTTGCTTTAAGTATACAAATTACTTATTGTTAATGTGAAATATTTAATGAGCGACGCATTAACGTTAAGGCAAATAAAAAAAAAGAAGCTAATTAAAAATAATTTATAGTTAAGCGTTTAACACAGCAAACATGATTACAAATGATTGCAAATAATTAACTTTAGAGGAGAATTCACCATTCACATCGAAATTATATAAAAGCGACAAAAAACAAAGATTATGCAAAACTTCAAACATCACCGACAGGCAGCTGATGATGCGTACACGGTATATTATCATATGACCATAATCTACGCTACAGTGGAAAAGCCATAGCAGCGTTCAAAACTTTCAAAAAAGGAAAAAAATGCCATTTGCGCTTAAAGCGAATTTGGAAAAGCTACCAACCTGAGACATACATACATGTGCACATATAAAAAATTCGCCAATGTTTTATACCCACCATGGACAATTACTCGTTGGTTGCTTACACTATGTCTTGGCGTTAAAGAACGAGAGACCCCACAAACTGGATGTATTTTGTTTTGTTTGTCTGTCCACTCGTTCGTCTATCCATTTGTTTATTAGTTTGCAAAAAAAATATGAGATGAAAAACATAAACTTGGAATACTCGAATTCGGACGGCGCAATTAACCCATGAAGCTTGAGAAGTCATTCATCAAAAGAACCCTCATCAAGATCGATTCGATGACTTCGTCTCTCATTAATGAATGAAACACTTAGCATTAGATATGAAAGATAACTAAAATCTTCACACTTTTTAGAAGTAGAACAGATGACAACTCGTCGCTTGCGCATTCCTGTCAATTGTATAATCAATAAATATTAAGTTTTTCACTTCATGAGCCGACATAAACTATTTTTCGACCACGCACATTGCCAATTGCTGTAACCGCCCGAGGCTTTCTAAAGCTTTGTGCACCGCTCAATAACTTTGTTTTGCTTGCCAATTGATAGAATGACTGACTTGGAGATAGTGTGTATTTGACATTATCAGTGTCGTTTCTTAGCATGTTATAAGTATTAAGAATCTTTACTATTAAGCTGGAGCTTTATTATATCGCCTTCACAGAAATGTAAGTAAAATTTTTAAAGCACTTATTCATGTGTTACTGTAGCAGTTCTATGCACACACACATATGCATAAATGAATTTATAACGTGTGTAATTAGATATGATATGAAGTCTTAGCAGTAAGCAAACTATAAAATCTTAAGATAACATTAAGAGAAACAAGATCCCTGAGCGCCTCCTCTCTCTTCTTATGGAAAGAGAAAAAACAAAGAAATAAATAAAGTAAACAAAACTGTTGACTAAACAGAATAGACTGAACAAAAAAAAGCTAAGAAAATTATATTCGGCCATGGCCGAATATTTTACACCCATCACTGTTATCCGAGAAACGAATAAATAAAAGGAAAATAACTACATTTTCATACTTCATACCGTTGGATGCGAAAGCGAAAGCACGAAAAGCGTTCATAATGTTCATAGCTACATAGTTCACATGTCACCTAGACATGTGGGCGTTGTAGACTTGTCCGTCGATCGATTTGGTCGATTTCCAATACCAACTTGTTTAGTTTAGCTTTGCGGCCATGAGAATGTTCACAATGCAGACAATACAAAAACGGACAGACGGACATGTTTAAATCATTTATCAGATCGATTTTAATACATTGTGAGGTCAATAAAGCTTCCGTTCTGGGCAAACGTTGCAAACGTTTTGACAAAATGAATATACTCATCAGCTTTCAGTGATGGCTATAAAAAAGTTGAAATAAAGAAAAAGAAAAAAAAAGAAAACAATCAGGCAATACGTTAATTCCACAAGATTTGCGGTTGCGCTGCTGTGGTTAATGGTGATGCGTAGGTTGCATCAGTGCTTTTTTTTGGTTGCTATTGTTGTTGTTGCTTTTCGATACAATGATCGACGAATGAATTGTGAATGTTAAGCAGTTTTTTGTAAGTCTGAATTTCAAATTCTAAACATGAAGTTGTGCTATGTTAGGTATATAGCGTAAACTTTTACACAGGTACACAATTGCTGTAATTGCCGCTGGCGGCAGTTTTAGTTATGGTGCTAGATAATTGGTATGCAATCAATGAATGCATTTGTTTTTCTCATTTTCATTCTCATTCGCCCTCTTCCTCCTTGTCTCCCTGTCTCACTCAATCTCTCACTCTCTCTCTATCTCTCTTTCTATTTGTCTTTCTCTTTCTAACTTTTTTCATTATACATGATGCACGGATTAAAATTGAAGAACCGATTTAACAATTACAGTTTCAGTTATGGTTAAAATTACATATACAGACAACATAAGGTTGGAATGTTGGTTATTGAACTCTGAAATAGAAACAATAATAAAAAAAAAAATAATGCCCACATAATCATTAAATAATTAAATTAAGCAAGTTTCATAAAGAATTACAAGCGTCCAGGTGTAGAGATAAAAGATCTTATTTCTTTTTTTTTTTTTTTTATAAGACAAACGACCGGATATGAAAGCGTAGCATATGTTAAGCAATGTAACTGCAAAGGAAGTAATTTATAAGCAATTTATAGTGTATAAGTATTGCTCTTTGATTGTTAAAACTGTTCTAAATAAATAAGAAAATTATATTCATCTTTAAGACGAATTTTGGCCATCCGTCAGATATATGCAAATATTAAAGTTATTTACTAAGACCCTTGCGATCGTTTAAGGAAAAATGCATGCTGAATATATAAATTTGTTGTCGAATATCAATTAAAAAAAAAAAAAAAATAATAGATAAAGATAAGTGAGAAAACTATAGTGGCACACGGTCCACCGTTAAGTACTCGACATCACCTCGTCTAATACAGTTACGCATATATGAAGACTTTTTAAAATAAGTCTTAGTACGAGGGGTGCTCGAAATAATGGTCCAATCCGATCCAGTTTCAATAGCGTTCGTCGTCGGATCAAAATCCGTCAGTGTATCAAATTTCATCAGGATATCTCAAAAATTACGGTCTGTAGGTTGAACAAAAATTTACGGACGGGCGGACAGGCTTAGATCGATTCAGAAAATGATTCTGAATCATTATCACCAGTATAATAGAAGAAAGAAGTTTATCTTAAGTCCTTCTGAGTGTTAATATACATAAGTCCGCACGCAAGCTTAATATGCCCTGGACCATACGACAAAATGCAACAAAAACAAAAATGTGATATAAAATAATAATTTAATATTTTTATTTTTTGAAATAAAATTTTGTTTTAAAGAAAATTACAAAGATATAAAGACAATATATATATAAAATAATATTAATGTTAAACTCCTACGCCTGTTAACCTAATATATGGAGATTCTACCGAACCGCATCACGTTATGAAAATATTAAAAATATTTTCTTTTGATGGCTTCAATGTGCAACCTTATAAAGTTATACACATGAATAACCAAAATAAGAAAAGCATTCATCGGCACAACGAAAATGAGAAAAAGTTAAAATGCGTTAACGTGTGTGAAACGACATCAGCATATGCATATGTAGGTACACATCGCTTAAACGCCTACATATGTGTATGTATAGCAGAGATCTTGAATCATGGTTTCAAAGCACCTTTTTTCAATATAACATCTTTTATAAACACATATGCCTGAAGTTATTTATTTCCCGCAATGAATAATTTTTTTTTTTTTTTTTGTCTTCCTACAGAGCTTAAGCATATCTAGCTTTTTATCTATTGATTATAAATGTAAGCAATAGAAAATTAATTGAGAAAAAGGACGAAGTATTCATTTGCCCATTGTTTGTGCTTCCTTCTACATGTCTTTTTGTAATGATTAGAAAGAGAAATGATCATCGGAAAGAGATTAAGAATGTAAATGTTTCCTGTCAGCCTGAATGGTACAACTTTTTATAGGCACTTTCAGAAGACTATTTTCAGTTAATCTTAATGAACTTTCTTTTTGGGCCTTCAGTCTCTAAAACAGGCATGGGAAATCTTCAGCCCGCTATCTATGTTTAAAATTGCAAATAATTGAATTCGCTCGTACATGGCAATGCTGTAAATGAATTGTTACTGCTTTCATCAACTTACTCAGCTGTGCTGTGCAGCTATCATATGTGAAATGTATTTTTAGTGTTTTTTATTGTTAATTAAGCCATCAAACTGATCGATTTGAACCGAAAGAAAATTAAAGCAAAATGCCAAAGTTTTATTAATTGCTGGACCTTGATATAATTATTTACAAATGCATAGGAGAAAGCTGTAAACAGATGAAAAGTTACAAGCAGTTCTTTAAATAGCGCTCTAATCGTATGTTGTGATAACGAATCAGGAACAGTGCAAATTTAATCCATTACATTAAAGTTTGCGTAATATGTTTACTGTATTCATTTTGTTAAAAAAATACAATTATTACAAATATTTTAATTTCCATTATCTTTTTGGTAATCCATTCAATCTGTTCTGGCTCTCGCAGTAATTTGAAAATTAAAATGTCATCCCCCATTGCTCTGGAAGGTAATAATTTATGATGTGCATATTTGGCGAGTTTACTTTAATTAAATTTAATAAAAAAATTACGATATCCCGAAGAAACCCGAATCCCTTTAGAACGAAATTTTTGCGAAGGACAAATTGATAGAATATAAGAGATTAACATCCCGATCGATTTGTTTACTTAAATACTGGTAACTTTAAACTTTTTTCACCCTCCATTAACGGTTAACTTTCACGACTATACGAACCCTTTTTGAATATTTCCCGCTATTTCGAAAATCACATGTAAAGAAAGAGAGAACTTGATAAAGAAATCAACTCAACTAAAATAACCCAAAGCTAAGACTAAAAGCAAATTGTAAAGGGTCTTCAATATCCAAGTTGGCTTACTCTAACTGAATTATTATTAGCATCGATGTAGAGTTTATGAATACATATGCAATTCCTGGCGCTTTCTTTGACACTATGCTCTCATTCTCCTCTGGGTTCATAATATTGTCATTTTTTTTTTTTTTTTTATTACAATTAAATACTCGTTAGCTCACAACAGAGAAATAAAATTCTTACGGTTATACGCATAACATTGTACCTGTCCTCGTTGCCATATATCCTTGCTTGACACGTACGTGTTTTCCGCTTAGAAAGGATTTGTAACAATCCAAAGAAGACAAGTGGTACGAAAAAAAAAGGAAAAGATTCCAAACTGAATATCAAATTTTTGATTTTAAACGATTATTGTCAAGCAAATTTTCAATTTCTTATCAAAAATCAGGGAGGAGAACACTGTAAACATATATAGCATATATCGTGAAGGTAAATCAAGATAGATGTGCATGTATGGCATATCTAAATAAGCCGCTCGGTGCTATTGCATACATCCTCAAAACCTTCTGTAATAAACCAGACTCAAGGTCATCGATCCAATGATTAGGGAAAGGATTTCTAATTGTGGTGCAAATAAATTCTTTCCATCAGTGTATATCCAAATTTAAAGACTTGGATGTCATTTATGGCAATGCATTTTTCTGTATTTTTTAACTGGATTCACCTGATGCTACGCAACAGTTAAAAATTGGCTTGCCAGATTTCGAGCGTAAAATTTTAACCTTGATAACGATGAAAAATCGGATAACTTTCCGTCCGTCTTCAGTAAAAGCAACCCTAGAAGTGATCTTAAAATTCGGCTGAGAACTATTCCCCGTTGCTCAGATTATTCTTCGGCCCTGCTACCTTCTAATGAGCACAGTTCCCAAATCGGTGCAATCATATTTAGGAAATCAGCAGCTCACCAAAAATTAAATATATGCGAAAATGGCTCAATGAAATGATTATTTCATCTCGGAACAACGAATAAAACGATAAAAAGCAAAAGGCACATTTCGACTATCAACAACATTTCGAATAAAAATATATTTCAAATTAAGTTGAATTTCATCAAACAACGGGCACATAATAATAAACTAATTTTTACTAAAATTGGGCGAACACATGAACTTATTTATCTGATTTTCGGATTGAACGTTAAAATTAACTTTAACATTTTATAAAAAGCTTCGAGAACGCAGTCTGATTTTCAAAGAAAGGAAAAACACACAGAAACGAAATATTTTCAAACTATCGCGTTTCCATAATATCGCTAAGGCGAGGTAGGTAAACACTTAGATTGTAATCAGCTTGCTCTTATTGACTTTAACATCTTTCTTGGCCATGTCGTCTTTTTAAACCGTATACATGCAAGACACAAGACGCTATTCTGCTGTTATGTTAAAAAATCTGTTTTTCGAAAAATAAACCATCATCTGATGTCGCCGATATGCGTATGTTTTTTTTTCAAAACCGATGCGCAATTGAGGAATTTTTTATTATTATCAACCCGCTCGCTCAGAGCCGCACACAATCTCCTCCTCATACCTTGTGTTTCTTAAAACTAGTATTTGCGCTTCCATTAGTTCCATTAGTTCATAATTCAATTTATATGAAAGGGGCGCCAACATATTTTATGCATTCGAATGAAAATGTGAGTAAGAATAAGAATTTTTCAACTATCTCTGAATTAAGACTTTTTTTCTTTTTTGCTCGAATTCAAGATTTAAAGCCAGATGGCATTCGTCGTTGAGTTATGTAAAGAGCAAAAATGGAAAAAAAAAATGGAAAACGTTAAGAAAGTCTGCTATTATACGTAACCAAAATGATTTTAAGCTTTTGAAATATGTGAAATTCATTTTTCTTTTTAACTACATAAGAGATGTGCTCGCTCTGTATATATACATACACGCATTTGAACCTTCCTTTGTTGGCGCAGACAGAGCGCTTATTATTGTTGTTACGATTGTTTGTCATGTTGAATAATAACTAAATAGGAAAACCGCATATACTTTGAAGCGAATCTTGAATACCCATCTCATCTACGGCAAAGATAGACAAATCGATCCCCTTAGTTAGCATTCTATATATTTAAAAATGATACGGTATTACATCGTTTCGTACCCTTCATTACCTTATGCAATTTCTAAGTATTTGAAAATAACAGAAGATGTGTTAGTTAGTTTGCTCAATTTAAGCTCTTCTTCTAAACGATTTTGGCGAAATACCGAATTCGATCTGTACATGTGAAGTAAGAATGTTTGGTTTCGTAAGCGTCAGCTTTCTGCGAAAATCCTACCCTAATGATATATAGGCGCACTCGTGCGAGCAGACATGATTGCATAAACTTTCCTTAGCATCCCGATCGCTTGTGCATTGTGTGTACGTGTTACACAATCTTAAACTGATTAAATGAATGTGCCATTGAATGTGAAATTAATATTAAGATTACAGTAGAGTGGTTGGCTAGGACATGGTTAACTAAGTCACTACGATAAAAATCACGCTAAGCAAGATGCAAATGGTTACAAAGTTTTATTCACATTTTCATATACATGCATGTGTGTTGAATATATTCCTACCCTTCCAAGGAAGAATGTAAAAAGATAGGGCTAAATTTGACTTAGAGAGGCTTACTTCTCACAAGAATTCCGCGGCGGAATGCCGGGGTACGTAAAACTCGTGACTGGTGACTGGTCAATGGTCACGAGTTCAAATCCCAAGTGAGGTGGAGTTTACTTTGGCCGCGACTATAGTGAGCGCTCAGCCAATAAGGACATAACATTATCGATTAGGCACACATGCACTAGCCTGCAGCCACCACTTCCATATTCTTTCTTTCTCTCTTTTTCTTCCCTCACTTCTTTCTGACCGTAGCCGCAGTACGCAAATAGGTGTCATAACGGGTCACACCGAGTTATTGGTCATATTTATTTAAAAAAAAAAGAGAAAAATTAAAGAGAAATGATGAGATCAGGGTTCATAAAATTGACCTATGCAGTCCATAAGCGATTCAGAAAATGATTCTAAACTAATCGATATAATAAAACATGGAGTTTATCTCAATCCTTCTATATCAGAGGGCATGGCTAAGCTGATCTCTCTATATAATTTCATATTCGTCAAACATATATGCATGTGCAGCACAAATCGGTTGAGAAATATTGCATTACTTGTTGCCTATTAGTAACTGTTGCAAACGGATGAACAAAATTATTGTATCTTGATCCTCCATTGGCGAGTATAAAATAAGCGAAGATAATTACAATATACATATGCATACATAGCAATACTAAGGAACGAATACTCGAACACACAATACAATTTAAAATGATTTCTTTCAATAGCGTTTAACTGGTGGCAAAATATGATGAATAGCTTGCAATATTAACACCGCTCGTAAACTAAATTGACTTGAGCAGTAGTTACTATATAACGCATACTATGTGTGTATTCAACTATTTAGCCGACTAGGTAGGTGGGTGTAGACAGATGCAAAACAAAAAAAACAATTCCTAACACTTACATTAAACATGGCTGTTATGCTGTTTTATCCATGTTTTGTTATAGCAATAATAACCATAAATATTGCTTTAATTGCATTACAAAAAAAAATCAACCTACTACCGATATATATATATATATATATATATATGTATATATAAAGTAGAAAGAAAAATCTTTCAATACAACAAGTGTATCTCGAATGTACATGTGTTAGCTTTCTGAAGTATTTATGTAACAATTTAATAAAGCGCTCTCGTATGATGAAAAGATGAAAATATGATTAGCTGAAGAAAGAGACGATAGACGATAGATGATAGTACACTTACCTGACTGTGGTATCATTGCTACCAGAAACCACATATTCACCGGACGGATTAAAATCTAATGTACGAACACTTTTCATGTGTCCATTTAAGGTAGAGCAGATTGTTTGAGCATTTAAATCCCATCTCCTTATAATACCAATATCGTCGGCTGAGTAAACGAAATCATCATTGTAAGCAAAACGTACGCAATCTATGGGCCGATTGTGGCCAGTTAGCGACTGCAAAATGATTATTATAAAGAAAATTTGAGTGAAAAGCCTGTGCTGAGGTTTATCTATCAAATGTGTATTTATGTGAGTATGTATGCATGTGTTATGTATCTGTGTGTATATTAATACATTATATATAAAATATATATATGTATAGAGAGGCATATATATATTTATACGTATTACTTACCATAAAGCATTCTGTTCGACCAATAGCCCAAAGGTTGACATTGCGGTCCTGACCCCCGGTTACTAAGACACGACCGGTTTCACCGACATCCAAACAATTAACATTACCATTGTGAGCCTTTATTTCATCTAAAAATCAAAAAATTCTAAATCACATAAGCTAATCTTTAAAACGGCAGACATAAGTATTTAAGAGAAACAGAAGAAGAAAAAAAAAAAAAAAAGAAAGTATTATTGAAGCTCTCTCACCAAAGATTTCCCATACAATCGACCCACACACTTCGCAAAGCTTGACATATCAGGTGTGTCGAATCGTAAAACAAAAAACCGGCTATCCTTGCTTTTTTCACATGTGTTTCAATACAAAGGGGATGAAAGAAAAAAACAAAAAATGAAAAAAGACGAGTCGTTGACCACGCAAATAAGGTGCTTCAGTAAATTTCCTTTTTTACTGTTTGCGGGCTAGACAACAAACCGAAAACCACTGGAGGGAGATTACATGGGATAAAAACAAAAAAGAGAAAATTTCTCACACCTATACTGAGTTAGGTATATATATACACAAATGCAAAAGCAAACAACCTGATACCAAATGAAGAGCAACATAACAAAGATAATGGGGCCAAATAACACGGCTACAGAAATATATTAAAGATTTGCATAACCTTGCAGTTGGTCGTATTATGTTGATATTTTTATTCATTTAAATATATCTCCATACAACTAGTTTCAGCTTTAATAGGCAAAGTGATATATGTAGCGCGATAAATCATTGTGCAGATCTCTGAAACCAAAAGTAGCAAAAACATGCAATGTCAACTGCAACTGTAAATATCCGGCAATGCACGTTTGTGTAGTCGACCATATACGGTCCTGGGCTGGGAGTTTATCGTGCAGCGTTAGATATATATATATATAAATATATGTTTGTACGTATATAGATATGTATATGTATATATATATATATTTATATATATATATATATATATATATGCACAAGTGTTTAATAAATATATCTCTATAAACTGACACATATGCACATACTTACATATTCTTTCTGTTAATTTACGCGCTAATGCCATTACTTTATAGCCACTTTAATGCCGTAATTTTTATATGTCGATGAGAGCAATTTGATTTTAATTTGTGATGTCGCTTAATTATTATTATTTTTATTATTATTATTGTTTTTGTCTCGCCACTATAAACGACAATTTACTCACTGATTAACTTCTTTGTTTTAACGAAATTTCCGCTTTTGCTATGTTTATATGTTTGGATTTGCAAAGAGCAAAAATTAGCTCAGAATTGTGTTATTTTCTGTTCATTTGCCGCAAACCGTTAAAATTGGATTTCTTGCTACACTTTGTTGTTGAATCTTTTTTTTTGTTTTTTTTATTTTACTAGTAACAGTAAACTGGCCCCACTAATGAATTTTCTATTTTCAAATTACACGAGTCGACTAACTACGAGACAACTACGTACGACACAATGACGATTTTCACAACCACACTCACTTTGCATATTTGCACCGCATGTACGCATAATTCTTTTTTTCTTCAAGCCTTTACAAAACATAACAATTTAGAACAACGCGTTGACAGTCTTTTTTTTTTGTTTCAAATCAATTTTTTTTTGCACGATTATAAATATAACTAAAGCAAAAATTCTTTCCATTTATTTCGCTGCTGTCACCAACAAACAGCACTAAAATAATAAAAACAACAAAATCCTTTCTCCGTTTTCTTTTGTTGAAATTTAGAAAATAAGCAGCTGTCAAAATGATTAACAGTCTTGCCAACTCGTACGACCAATGACTGTTTAATGTTATTTCATTATATGTTATAAATGGGAATATTGAAATTTTTCCCCTTTTTTTTTTTGAGAATATAATAAGAAAAAACCCTACATACTTATTAATAACATCGGCAACACTGAGGCTGACAAACAATTTTTATATTTCTGCAAATAATTGTGGATAATTTAGGCGGCTTAAAAATAACATTCTCTTAAATCTATTGAAAACTAATAAGAATGTCGCGTTATGATCGTGCTGTCACCATATTTTCGCCAGATGGACATTTACTTCAGGTCGAATATGCTCAGGAAGCAGTACGTAAAGGTTCAACAGCGGTAAGCTCACACCTAACCTAGTTATTTGCAAAATGAAAGTAGCTCTATAAAAATATTTCTTTATCACATTCATAGGTGGGCGTTAGAGGAGCGAATTGCGTAGTATTGGGGGTGGAAAAACGATCGGTAGCTCAATTACAAGAAGAACGCACTGTGCGAAAAATTTGCGCTTTAGACGATCATGTTGTAATGGCCTTCGCAGGCCTAACTGCCGATGCTCGTGTACTGATTAATCGTGCACAAGTCGAATGTCAAAGTCATAGATTGAACGTTGAGGATCCCGTTACTCTGGAATACATCACAAGGTGTGGAAGCGAAATTTTAAAACAAGAAAACTATATTAGACTTCTGATTGTAGTTAAATATGCACTACTTCGAAGAGTGCGTAGACTAAGTGATCATAGACAACCACACTTTTAGACAATTCCGATACAGCAGATTGCAAGCTGATTATTGTTGGATATATATTGAGGTTTTCGTTATCATTCGCGATATGTATATTTTTTTCTTTGATTTTATGCGCCAGTATGTTTTTGAAATTAATATCTGTGACATTGTCCCAAAATTATATATTTCACAGATTTTAATTTTGTATTTTGCACAAACTTTTAATTGTTAACTTTAATCTGTCTTTAACTGACGGCAGCAAACGTGAGCATGACTAAATGAATTCAATTATTTACCTTAATAGCGACTACATATATACATGTATTATACATATTATAAAGCTTTTGATGAGTATTCTAAAAATGATGAACGCTATAATAGCAATTCATTAAAAAATTTTTCTTTTTACAGGTACATTGCCCAATTGAAGCAAAAATACACCCAAAGCAATGGACGCCGTCCTTTTGGTATATCTTGCCTAATCGGTGGTTTTGACTACAACGGCACTTCTCATTTATATCAAACTGAACCCTCAGGCATTTACTATGAGTGGAAGGCTAATGCCACCGGACGCTCAGCCAAAACTGTGCGAGAATTCTTAGAAAAGCATTACACTGATGAAGAAGTTGCTGAAGAGAAGGGTGCCGTTAAATTAGCGATTAAAGCTTTACTTGAGGTGGCTCAAACCGGTCAGAAGAACTTAGAAATTGCTGTTATGGAGAAGAATAAGCCTCTGAAAATGCTGGATACTCAAACAATTGAGACATACGTGGCTATTATCGAAAAAGAGAAGGAGGAGGAAATCGAAAAGAAAAAGCAGAAAAAATAAGACCAACACCGGGGAGGGATCATATTAGCTTTTTAAAAATATTTCAATTTCTTCTTTTTGGAGGGAGAAGATGTAGTTTTTACTTCAGCCCGATATGTAAACAAAATTACAAATAAAATCAAACTTCGTTCTCGAAGATCAACTTAAGAATGAGTGGTATTTTACACCCTTTTAGCTTTGTTTCGTTTATTTATTTTCTTTTATATAACTTAATCTGATTCACTTATAAATTGCTGCTCAATATTAACAAATTGTTACAGTTCTACAAAATATATTTCGTATGTGGACACAGTTGTTTCTTTACTTATAGGTTAAACATAGGTTTGAATTTTAATAAATTAAAAACGAATTGACACAATTACATAAATACACGCGTACACGGCTATAATATTCTAACTTAAAGTTTACCAGTTCCATATACAGCAGCTGCTGCAAATCCTTTCTTTCATGTATAAAAATATAGATATTTCATCAAATTTATGCAAAACATTTTTCATATGCATGGCGGCATTTTGCTTAAATTCTTCATGCATTTGCATCTGTTCAGAGTTAATGACAGAAAAGCTATATACTGCTGAATTTGTTTATCGTATATTCAATAGTTACTATTTACGTATAAAAATTTGAAGAATCCCGCCATCTTCTGCCCGTATCTCTTTTCATTATTTCCGTTAAGAAATTTCTATTCGGGCAAATCTAATATTCTGGCTACAAATTCTGAAATATCCGTATTACGTCTAATATGTTCCGAGATAAAGGGATGTTGCAGTAATCGTTCATAATTGGGTCGTGCTGTGTAATTTTTTTGCAGGCATTTTGTTATAAAGTCTTCAAAGTCTGTTGAAAACGCGCCCGGCTCCAATCGTGGCGGATCGTCTTTAACCACTTGTCGTAATTGTTCGAAAGGTGTCTTCCACGATTTATAAGGAAATTTACCTGTAGCCATTTCGATCATACTAATACCCAACGACCAGACGTCTGAACGTATATCGTACTGAGCAGGATTACCAGTAGGATCAATACGTTCGGGTGCCATATAAGGTTTACAACCTGCATCTATCGTCTTAGCTACTGAATCAACCAGATAACCTGCAAAACGATTTATGGTTAAATTCAGAACAAATTCAGACGATTATTTGCTTTACTATTTACCTGAAATGCCGAAATCGCACATTTTAACTTCACCATTACGATTGATCAGTATATTAGATGGTTTGACATCACGATGTATAACTTTTAATTGTGCATGTAAATAATGTAAAGCATTTACCACAGACATAGCAATCTGCAATAAAAAATAAAAAAAAATGAAAGACTCAAACACTCCTTCCTTAAATACAAGTTCGAACTTCCGAAGATATCGTTACGTTCAATTGTGTCATTTCTAACTTGGATACTTTGCGAGCGGTTAGTTATGAGGGGTGCTTATGAATTTCTAGTTGCTTTCGACAATGCATATAAGGTCGCAACATTTTTAGAAAAACATTTGACATTAAGACCGTTTATGACTGAACCATAGTAAAAATAAAAAATTGGTAACATAAGCAACCTGAAGCGCTGCTAACATCTTAAGCAGCGTTTCTAATAATTACTCGGTGAATCTTCACAATCACTTCTTCCAGCTTTTCGGCACTACTTTCGACAATAAACATTTTTAAGAATCTATATGGTTTTCAATCTGGTACTCTTTTTAGACGTCTTGAGAGGATCTGCGCCGTTTTTTTTATTCATAGCAATTTCAACATAACGGGGCTCAACATTTTCAGAAGGATGACGCATTTTATTAAAAATTTAATGCAAATTCTTAGTCTCATTTCCTAAAAAAGTTCAAAGTTACCAATTGTAGAGAAGCACATGCCAACTTTTCGGTAGTGAAAATTTAATTATCTAAAAGAGTCAGCAATTCCTAAATAGAAGTATAGAAGTGTAAAAGAAGTACAGTAAAAAAATTTGTGGCAAATGGAAATATATTGTGTGATTTTTTTGTGGCATATACAATATCTGCAATTACTTACCTTCCCTAAGACACTTTCTTCCATTACCAGATTGTGTTTGAAGACTTTCGGATAAAATTTATCTAAACTGGTATCCATGACCTCCATACATATCCAGACGTCGCCTTCACGAAATAACGCGCCATAGAAGTGTACAGTGTATGGGCAATCACTGGAACGCATCGATATATCCAAATCCATAAGTAGACGCTTCTGTTCCTTCCGATTTACAGTGGCTGTAATACGTTTGACAGCCATCACAGTATTCGTTTGCTCATGGCGCATCTTCTCTACAATGCCATAGGCGCCACGTCCCAAGTCACATATTTTCTCTAAACTGTCGGCATCAATCTCGAAGGTGCGTTCGCCAATCTGTATGGTAGTGCTAGAATCGAGGTTACGCGGGGGAACCCTTAAGGGATAAAAATTATCAATCCACAACATGATAAAGTCTAAATGTAATTCTTACAATTCTGGTTCTGGATCCTTTTGTATGGTCATACGCAGGTTTGGTCTTCGACTGGACATTGTCTTTAAATTATGTTTATATATCGGTATATGTTTAATAAGTATTGCAGCTGAGTGCGTTTCGTTTTACTTGCAAGTAAATCACTTTTATTTCTAATTTATTTCTAATTTTTTTTTTTTTTTTATCGTACTTTGAGTGTGGGGGCCGAATTTTCAGATCTCGTTTTTTCTTCCTCTTTACAATGTTACCTTTTATGGTGCTTTATCAAAACATTTTGTCGGCGTGTTTTGCCTTTACGCCGTCGCTTCCACGCGAGTTTTACGTATTTAATCAATATAAAAATTTATTAAAAATTTTTTATTTACTTTCACAAAACGTTATTAATCAGGCACCTTTTCTTATAATTTTCGTTAAATAAATTAGTCGTTTCAATATTTTTCGATTTATTTGTCAAAGCAAATGGAATTATCGTGCTTCGTTTGGTTTAGTCGTTCGTTTAATGCTGCCAAGTCAACTCCATTTTTTTTTTTCAAATGATATATTTTCAGCGCTATTTTTTTCTTGATACTACTAAAAAAATTCGTTACATATGGCGCAAATTTTATTCAATGAAATTCAGAACAAGGAACAAGTATTAGAAAAAAAAGTATACATAATATAGGGGTTCGTTTAATGTTAATCAAAATAATCACTATCTCTAGCAAAAAAACTCAATAAATTACTTTACCCGCGACACTGTCATCTAAGAGCGTTGACACAATGAAGCTCCGCTTATATTCTCATGCCTAGAGAAACCATTCAATTTGCAAAGCTTATAAATTTTATAGCTTTATAATTTATATATATAATATATTTATCTAAAATATATAAATATATAAAAAATATAAAATAATTGTTATAAATTCATAAACTAATTTGTCCTCCAGAAATGGAAATATAAGCGAATCTTCGTCGTATTTTCAATCTATGTAGCCACGACAAATTTTTGAATTTATAGAAGCTTGGCAAACCCACAACTTTATGATCCTTAGGCAATTTTATTAATGTCCACGTATAATTACTTAATAAATAATTGTATTCTTCATTCATAAGAGACTAACGCATAATGAGCTTTTCCTTTTTATGGGTTGAGACTCCAACTTATTCATATTTGTCTTCCATTAATATACATTTTCCTTATATTGTGAGTTCAAATTTCATGCGTTATTTTGTCAGAAATGAAAAACTGGCAATAGACCTTGAAATTGTTCCACTAGAGAGTCATAAAAGATACTTTCCTTAATTTGGAATAATTAATATACAAAGAGCTCTCAATTGTGTTATAAAATTTAAGCAGATTATGAAAATTAACAAAATTGTTACTTTTTATACATTTGTTCTTTATGTCTATGTTCATTTGTTTATTTTTGATTCTACAGCCCGACGTTTTTGTTTATAGTTTCTTATAAAATAGTATTTTCATACATAATATGGTGGCGCCGCTTCCATTGGGTCTTTTTAATCCAAATGTAAGATTAACATATCAGCCACATAAACCTCATTGGGGCAAAACATAATTTGTTCAACTTTTATTCCCAGCCTTAAAAAGAATCGCGTTCTTATTGCGTCAACCCCAAGGGGTAAACTGCGTTTCCACTCCCATAAACTTGCAAAATTTGCAAGATTTATGAATTGAACGCCTAACCCGAGAACGTACATATAAGCAAAATTTTATCGTCAGCCCCTTTTGTATTGACAGCCAAATTAAATTTTATTTCCAGAAAAAATTGTAACATTTTGTCGCGAGATATATTTTCATAAAACAGGTAAGTGTCCTAATCTGGCAACTATGTTCACTTAATTTATTTTTGTTCACATTTTCTCCCGATTTATTTTGTTCAAATCTATGCTATTTCTTGTATCATTAAGAAAAGCGAACATATGTTTACGTTTTAAGTACCTTAAAAGTAGTAGAGAAAAGAAAGATGAAATCCATTAAATCCATGCGGAAGTCACCACCATTAGCCGGTGTAGCACACCTTAAAAAAGATGCCGATTCTGATGTACAATTTGAATTAGAATTATATTGGTGTATCCAACAATTGGAGACGGCACTAAATGCAGGAAAACTCAGTCAAAAAATTGGTATATAAAATTATATTTCTCAATAGTGAAGAAAGTTGGTGATTTATATTCTATTTAGCTGTTGACACCTCAAAAAATATAAAAATTCTGAAAAGTTCCACTGCTCCATTAATCAGAAAACGTCAAGTAATGAAGGCTGCGTTAGGAGATTATCGTGCCAAAATGAAAGAAGAGGAGAAACGGATGACCATAGGTAAGAGAACAATTTACAAATAAATAAATCTCTTAATAATGATATAATTTTAGCCTCCAAGCAAATTAAATTTACTGATGACGCAAATCTACGTTCCGACAATATTAAAAAGTCAAGTTTCGTTAAGAAATCAGCCATACTTACATCTGGTAAGGACTTTCGTTTCGATTTCAATGCTCGCACCGAACTCGATGACTGTGCAAAGGATAAGGAGCAACATTTGCGGAATAATGCAGAACTAGAAGTTAATACTTTGCATTTCACAAACGGCACCCAGTTTAAGTTTAATTTTATTATTGATGAAATGAACGACAACATAATGGTGGGCTAGAAATAAAAAACTTATAGTGGCTACAATAATTTTTAATATTTTATTTTACACGCTTAATTTTATTAATCACAACCTTAAAAAAGGAAAAATTCAAATATTTGGAAGAAAATTTGAAAATACGTATATAAAAAAATATGAAATAATCGCTTAACATTTTTTTCAAAGTATTTTTTCAACGATCACCACCCGTAGGTTGACTTAGGTACTATTTCTTTTAACATACAAATAACATGACTTATTTTCTTGATATATGTATAATGTAAGCCGATTTTAGCAATTCATTTTAATGTTTAAAAGTAGCACGAATTCAAAAAACTTTTGCCAATTTGGCCGCTGGAAACGTTTTACGGAGTTGCGACTGCGTGAGCGTCGTCTAAGGATACCACTTTTCTATAATTTTCATTTAGTTAAGTTGCTAGTTTTACATTGTCTTTTAGTTATATATAAAAATATTCAATACTCATTATATTTTTCTTTTCTATTAAATTTTTTAAATATTTCTTATGTTATTTTAAAAATTCATTTACAAGATACGCCAGCTTAATCTTTATGTAAATATAAATAGTATGTGAATAAAAGAAAAATTTTCGCGCATAACATAAAATTAATTGCATGTACTTCTTATAATTAAAATCTATCATTATACTTCACACGCTATCCTAATCATAGAGTATCGGTTTATATGAAAAACTAGAGTAAAAGAATTTTTATATGGTCGTGGATTCAAATCTCAAGTACGGTACAGTTTTTAATTATAATAATAATATTAATAAAAATAAAGCCGAAAGCCTTAGATGCGAGTGCTTTAAGACTTTAGTCTTAGAATTTATTCTCTGGCTAAATTTATATAACAATAATAATAATAAAGAATTTTTAATAAAATTTGATAACGCTAGTGACTATAAAGCCAGTATGCAATCCAATATCAAGAAGACTACAATTCAAGTGTTTTGCATTGAACCAATTCTTTCCATACAAAGCGCTTGAAACAAACCATAAGCACCATATTTTGTTTTTACACCCTTCGCCACTTTTGGGAGAATGGTTACGAAAATCTCATAATTTATTATTTAAGTTTTTAAGAAAGCTAATCAATTTTCCAAGAAACAAAATTTCAAAGAAAGGAAAAACTAAAATTTAGCGGGAAGAGGGATTAATACAAAGATGTAGCCATGAGTTTCGATAATGATAACTTACTTACAAAAAGGAAAAATTAATTGAGTGAAGAGAGTCGAGTCGTGATACCAAAGCGAATTAACGTGTTGCAAATGTAAATTTCTGAAAATAAATCGTAAAAAGATTTCCTAATTTTGCAAATAAAACTTACAAATCCCAATTCATCGGTACGAACTTATTTAAAAAAAAAAAGTTGAATAAATAACACAAAAAACGGAGTTACGTTACACTGGTATCAGAAGTGGAATTGTGATCGACAAGGCAAAACTATGGTGAAACTGGGAGAACTAACAATAGAACAGCTGAAAAAGGAGCTGAGAGAAAGAAATATACGCTTAAGCGGTATCAAAGTGAGCAGCTGGAGCAAGAGAGACAGGACATTGCAGTATATGAGTTCAAAAATAATTATAACGAGGGGGCAGAAGAAACAACTACAACAAACGAGGAGAATGACGAAGCAAAAATCAAAGATGATACGAGGATATCGAATATCGAATGCCTCTATTATGCAATTCCAGCGAAAGTCGAGCAACGGCAAGGAATGGGATCGAAAATTGACAAAATTCAAGAAAATCAATGCGTTCGGAAAAGATGCATAGACAGAGTGTACTAACAAGTTGAAGATTAAGTTAATGTGCTGGAAGGGGAGGTTGACGATGCGTTAAGCCAACTTGATGCCAAACTGAATGCCCTGGAAGAAAAAGTTTGAGCAGAAAGGGGGGAAAATGCAGGCGCTCTGCGAAGCGAAATGGTAGCTTTAAAGCAAGGAATGGTTACATTACAAATTAATGGCGGAACTACCAGCTCGACGAAATTAAAGGAAATAAGTCACCTGGAGTTGTCTAGGCCCTGTCAGAAGCCTAATTCAGGACTATGCGACTGAAATCGAAGGTATAGTTACCTTAATTTAAAAAGGCCGTATGGATGTCACCAAAAATAACGTTTACCGAAACACTTGATTTAGCGTTTACATAAGAACGGTTAGTGTACTGTGGATGTCAAGCGCGACGTTGAGACGAACGGAAGTTGCTAGTGACAACGATATCTCGAATGTGGTCTGCGAAGCAGTTCGGAAAGTTCTGTGTGAAAATAAGCAAAGTCCGGTTATGAAAACGCGCAAGTGCCTGCCAGGAATCGAGTCATTTCGCACGAGAATGCCGATCGAAGAACGAAGGAAGACACTCCATATCACCTTAGGAGAATAGAAGAGAAGACGATAACGAAATAAAAAGAGTCAGCAGGACGGGGCACGGACTGACTCCGAATTCTAGTAACCCGAGGGTTGGTATTACCCAATCAGGGAGAAGTAACGACAGCCTAATTATCGATGGGGAAACTACTACTATGATTACGCTGGAGACAGGTGCTCAGTTCAATTATTAATAGTACCATACCCACAAAGCAAATTTGAGCCGTCAGTTGGAGCATGGTTTCGGACGGCGACAGGTGAGGAAGTTACTATTAAAGGTAAAGATATCAGACACATTTCTATTAGCTTTGTTTCGATAAAACATATATTTGGTATAATGGAAGTTAATACCCTCCGGTCCCATAACAGGTTAAACTTTAATCCCATAACCTCCTCATATCAAATGTACGGATCTTTCTGTGCTTCAATATGAAGATAATCATAGTAAGCATGATTTGGAAACAAATATTCGGTCATGTAAATACTCCAGCCCTGAGTAAAGAACCGGCCAGAAATTGAGCAGTGGGGAGCTGATTTTTAAGGAGGACAGAGTAACCTCCTTCGGTACCACAACGGGTTAAATTTTAATTCCATAATGGGTTAACAAACGCAGGTTAATGCACGCACATTAATGCACACGCACGCAATTCAGCATTTACTGTAGACGCTTATGTAAGCATATCCTACATGAAGTTAATATTTTATTAATATACTATGTAAGCATATTTTATTAGAACTAAGTTTATATAAATCATTAATTATTATATTTCGTTAAGCTAAGTTCCAGTTTATTGCCAGCTAACTGCATGTCAGTGCAGTTTGTAACGTTGTGTTGTGAGTTGGGCCCCATGAGCGGCCCCACAAATATTTTTTTTTCGGAGCGAAGAGATTCGTTCGCTTGACTTGGATGAGGCCATGGGCTTTCCAGCAAAGTATGCCTTCGTACTGGATATGGGAAGGGCAATACGCTAATGTGACGTTGCCATTGACTGACGAGTATGACAGACGAACCGAAATATGGCAGGTTGCAAAACAACGATAGCAAAAGATTCCGCCAAACTCGGAAGCAATAGAAGCCCTAATGTGGGCCACAGGTAATCGAGAGCGCAAAGTAAACAAGACATGAGTTGTCGAACCGAAGAAGGAATATGCACCAGACAATATCATTATTGGTTAAGTGGTTGTCTCTCCACCAGCGTTAAAACAAAAATTCACAAAGGATATATTATAGCGCGATGCCAAAAAGCCGAATATGTGATAGATCATCAAGCCGAAGCACCAAGAAAAAGCTGAAAGAAATCACCAGAAGCTGAAAATCGCGTAAAAAGATGGATTAGTAATCTATGTGGACAGCAAAAAAAAAAAAATCGCAAGCAAAACTGGGCTATCTTTGCCGGCGTTACAAATTCGGGTAGCCGTAGTAATGTTTCGACGCATACAGTTAACACTGCAGGACCTAATCTAATTCGACAACTAGCCAGAAGAATTCCACTAGTTGAAAGTGGAGAAGTGGCAAACTTAAACAAAAAAAGCAGAAATAAAAAGTTATTAAACCATCAAATAGCCCCTGGTATACACCAGTGGTCCTTGTTAAAAAAATAAGATAGAATTACTAGCTTTTGGGTGGACTATAGGAAACTGAATGAAGTAACCAAAAACAATAGCTACCCTTTACTTACCTCTTGCCAATTGTGAGCGTCTAGTAGACTGCGTGCTAAAAGGACTGCACTGGAACACTTGCCTTGTGTACCTGGATGACATTATTGTCATGGGGGGAGAGGGAAATTTTTCATCGATTAGAGGTAGCAAGTAGTTGAGTTTCATAAAATTTTTGGGAAAGAAGTGAAAAATCTTGACCATAAAGCTTCAACAAATGGGATGAAGATAAAGTTAGGGCAGTAAAAGAATGGCCACGGCCAAGGAATTTGCAGGAGGTCTGCAGCTTCCTAGGACTTTGGACCTACTAACTACCGCAGGTTTGTGCCCAGGTTTGCTATGATTGCTAATGGGTTGCATGACCTTCTGAAGAAAAATCCTTTATATGGAGGGAGGCTCAGGAGCACGCGTTTACGCACTTGAAAGAGCTCTTATGCATCGCATTCATTTTAGCTTATCCAGTACCAGGAGAAAAGTTTATACTGGGTACTGACTCGAGTGCGGAAAGCTAAGACAGCATGCTCAGGAAATTGATGGCAGCGAAAAGGTAATAGTATACTGCAGTAAACGCTTACCCAAATTGGAGAGAAATTATTGTGTCACACGACGAGGACTACTGACAATAATGCAATTTGTCAAGCGCTTCCACAAATATCTATATGGGCAACAATTCCACTTAAGAACAAGTCGTGCTCGTCTGTAATGGCTACTCAACTTCAAAGGATCAGAAGGGCAATGGGCCAAGTGGATTGAAAAACTAAAAAATTTACGATTTCACGATTTCCCATAGAATTGGTAAATCTCATGGTAATGCGGATGCCATGTCTAGACGTCCATGCGACACGCACTGCAAACACGGCGTAAGAAGCGAGAATAAAGAAGGTGTCCCCGTCCGCCAGACCATTGTGAAGCCCGACGGAAACTTCTCCAAAGAAGACATACACGGTGGACAAATTACCGACGAAGATATGAACGTGATATTACCGGGTATAGCAAAGGGGGAGCGTCTCACCCGGAAACAGATTGCAAAAAAAAGTGTGATTTCAAAAAAGGTATATTGGGCTCAAAGGCAAAGTCTCATCATCGAAGATGAATGTTTATGGCGAATACGGCAAAGTGAGGGCGGTTTATAGACTAAGAAGTTACTGATGGTCACACAAGTGAGAACTCGGGAAATTATAAAGGAACACCACAACGGACCAAGCGGAGGGCATAATACATTTGCATACTGTTTAATTATACATGATAACATATTGATATATCCTTACAAATGAAGTAAGAAAAATATTGTAAATAATAATGTAAATAATAATTTAGAAGAAGAATTGGACCCAAATGCAGCCATTATAGCAATTACGTATATCGTAAAGGTAATACTTATTGTTTTGAATTTAGTGATTCTCTTTTAAAATTTCGTGGTAGTGGTGGTCGGAAAGAAAGAGGATATTCAAACTTTAATAAAAGAGAAAATCAGGATGACACGAGTCCAATTATCGACCTATCAAAAAATGATATATACGTTAGAACTATCAATATCAACGATTAGTTACAAACATTGCATATGAATAGACAGTAACACTCGCGATAGCAAATACGATAAAAAAAATAAACGAATTTTTAAAGACTGTAAGGACCAAAGTTACTTCGCTCGTTTTTAACGTTGGTTAAAGGTGACCAGCTTATACTCGCCTGTACTGCCCAATACTGTGCGGCCGTTCGGAGAGAGATGGAAATACATTGCGGCTAGATTGCCGATAGGCAACGCTAATCCGACCTTAGGAGAAGATGAAGAGAGTTCCCGACTTCCTTCTTCTTGACTAAACCTCCGTCGAGACAATACGCAAAAGTAAAATAAAATCCGAATCCGGGGTATTTCGTTAGAGGGTAGTCCGCTCAGTCCGATGACTATAGATCGTCTGTATGTAATCTTAGCCGCTAAGTTATAATTCATTTACTTGAATATACTTTATAGGATTACTATATAGTTGAGGTAGTGACGTAAGATAGAGAATATAAGAAAACTGAATTTTAACAAAAAGAAGTATTGAGATTTTCATTCAGATGCGGAATAGTAATAACGAAGGTAAGGTAAGTTAAGGAATAGCCGCTGAGGCTACCCCAGCATGATCATTTATTCAGATAGGACTTTTCTCTAATCAAAAACAAGAAAAAATAACCATCCACCTAGGACATGTTCCAACATTGTCTCCGATGAAGAAAAAAATAAACCCATTAGTATTCATTCGCATCTCAAATGTACAAATAATTTCAAGATAAATTAAAACAAACATGGTAAACATTATCAGAAATGCGTTTTGTCAGATGAGAATGCTACATGTAGGCCAGATACCTGTATGGGAAAAAAACAATAGAAGGCGAAAAAAAAGCAAGCAAAATTATGCAATTCTATTATATGGAAAAAATTATTGTTTTCAAAATTACGCGACAAAAATCGCTTAGTTATAATTTTTGGAATTAGTGTGAAAACTTTGGATCGGATGGGTTAATTTCTTGAACATCTTGTCGTATAATTGTTCCTACGGAAAATGAATCCGTTTACGGTAAAGAGGCTTGATTTTCAATACTTCTTGATGAAAATTTGTTTATAATGATGTTATCTGGCATTGAAATAGATCTTACCGAATTTGGACCATGTATGTCTATTTTTTGCATCTCAATACATATAATATAATAATTTCGAGATAATAAAATACTCATTGGTCGTCTCTATAAATTCATCCGTTTATTGGTCTCGTCGACCGATTTGGAAAATTAATAAAAAATATGCGACGAATGATTGATGAATTAAGGATACAATTCACCATTTATATCGTCAATATATGGAATACATTGAAATGACACATAGATAAATTGAATCAAAACTAAAAATGCAGAGATTGAGAGAGGAGGAATTTCAAGCACCCTTTGGGGCTGTCAATTCTTATGGAGGTAAAAGTACACCTTTTTTCGCAATAAGGGACATCACTAATGAAATGTTCACAAACGTAGACGAACATATTGTAGTCCGTCTAAAACTTGCAGATGCATTAGTTGGGTTATCTTCAAAAATAATGATACAATCGAATAAATTTACCACCACTAGAAGTGATAGATATGATACTGAGATTGTTGGTGTTCCCATGTCACAACTTAGCGCATGTAGGTGATTAGATTATATCATGAGTTAGACCTATTTCTAACCCCTCAGCAGGTGACGTGGAATAGCACTCTAAAATAGATTACGGACTTACGCGTAGCTGCGCCATCGCAGTTGTGCGATCTTGAAAAAGGACATTTTGATCTGATGCAGATCTGATACAGATCAGAGTATTAGAAAAATGTTTTTGGAACAATATATTGTAAGGAAGCGTTTTTGCTTCCTCCGCACAGATGTCTACCCTTAGACACCAAAAACAGTCAGTCTGGATTGTCTCTCCGCACTAGAGAATGAATACCCCTTACATATCTGCCCTCCTTACGTCAGCATATGATCATCCTTCTCCCGCACAAACTATTAACAACTCAATGTTTATAAAAAAAAAAAAAGGAAAGAAGTTGTGTCCCGCAATAAAATATTTACATAAGTAAGACACTTTATACATAAGTCTTTGCATAAGGAAACATGTTGTAATCCGGTGAGCAACATTCTAATAGTTGTTTTTAATTGTCAATAAACTACCGGTAGCATTGAATTATCCACAGCTTGCAAAGGCACCGACCTAACGGTTTGGTGGTTTTGCAAAATCGTGCTCAACGGATTACAAAAATCATACGATTCGGTACGTAAATTAGCAATAACAATAAGACAGGCATAAAAAGATGCATACAAGCAAACATTGCAATAGAAAAGAAGGGTTTATAAAATTATGCATGTCGATATGGTACGTATCGTATGAAGACACGCGGCTTATAAAATCATTTGGTTTAATACCTATGCTATGCACTAACAATAAGATCATACGAGTTGGTATTTAAGGTAGTATTAACAATAAGATACACATCAGATTAGCATTATAATACTTATAAAGCTGAGATTATAACATAGATGAATGCAAACATGTTCGATTAAACTTAAGTTACCATACATAATAATAGATGTGTGAGAATAGCATTACAACACACATACAAGTGAGTATTGAGGTCGTAACGTAGGATAGTCAAAACATCTATGTAACGGAACAGTAATGGTGATCGCGACTATAAAAGAGCGCGTCGCAACACGTTCATCCTTTGCTAAGAGAAACCCCTTTTTTGTCATTTCCTTTTTTTTTTGGGGTAATTAACCATTAAGTAATAAATATTAACGATTAAGAACAAAAGCATAAAAGTTAAACTTGTCAAAAGAGATATTCTTAGAAAAGTACTAGTTACGTTAAGAAAATTATGTAATAACAAAATATGTAAAAAAATGAATTGGAATGAGATGAATTTGAATTGAATAAACATAAACTTGAACGTTCGTCCTTTCAATTGTGTTATAGCAGTCAGAGGTAAGTGATCACAGACGACATAACTAGTTGACATTACCGATAGGGATATTTTTTTCGACTTTACTTTGCTTGTCAAATATTAAGCACAAATCCAGAGGTCCAAGTTTTTTATTATAAATTTCTTGGAAGGAGTCCTGGGGGAGCTCCGAGCATACCCTGCCAAAGAAGACTCGTTACAATATGTTTACAAACATGGATCAAGTACCGGATATATATCCAGTCGATCTACATGATAGGTGCAATATTTTTCCAATGGCGAATCCAAGGTATCTTAGTCCAGTCATTGGGGAAATACCTCTATGCGCCATTTGCTGTAATATGGGATCGAACTCGAATCAATAAATGCTCTAGCTGTAGTTTTTAATATAGGTTCAACGACGACGCGAACAGTGTATTGACCAACGTGACATTCTCATCAACTTGGGATGAATGCATTTATGCGTATATGTCTAGTTTCATTCAGATGTAGTTGAAATTGATTTTCATATTACTGATTGCATATCAAATGATACTACTCGAGTGGTAATTGCCTTTATGTGTAAATCGATGTTTCAACATCACAAAACATTGGATATTTAGAAATTGCGGACAAAGGTCGCAAATTTTTGAACGGAGGACCTTATAAGGAACTGGGACGTGTTTGTAATTGTGATTGTAACTTCAAGTTCACACCCCGAATAATAGACTGTGTTCGATGCAATTGGACACAATAATGCTCCTATAATTTTTGCAAAGTGTGAATTGCATTCATGCTCATTATCAATAAACAGAAGTTCACTGCGAGATATTGAAGATATATCTAATGATAAAATTATTGATGAATGAATTAACCTCCTTGCAAACGAAAAATAACTTTTTATTCAGCACCATTAGGTTTTTCTATAGATCTCCTCCGATCATAGTTGTTCAAAGACTATTGGTGAACGTGATGATATTATCAGTTTATGTTATAAACGCATCCCCTCATATATATTAGATAGATTAACCTTACCTAACTTCGCAGGTTATAATGACATATCCCTTATTAATAAAAAAGGTTTACTTGCCGGTATAATATGATATCTGAAGTCTCATTATATGTAGAGTAAAAGTGTAGATTGTCTTGAATCCAGTTGAACAACTCATATGACTAAGTCAGTAAATTGAAACGTCGCAGCATCTATATAATAGAGCCTTTAATTTACTATCTATTTAATACCCGAACTCTGCAAGAATTCAATACGGTTGTTATTGATTACATTAGTCCATTAATAAAAAACGAGAGAACAGTTTTAATAGTTATTGAGTATGGTCCTGAATATATGATTCAAGCGTTCAATACGATGCAATTTAAACCAATAATTACTAGCCATATATCTGATAATATAACATATGTATCTGATTTATCTAATTAGAATAATCTTACCGTTTCTTAATGCTTAGATGAGGGAAAATATGACAACTCTAGCCAAATGGAAGTAAAATTGGCTCGTGGTGATAAAATTTAAAAGAATTTCATAAAATTTAACGCAGAGAAGAAATTTTACTAAATTTAAGTATTTCGTGGAATAAGTATAAGTCAATGAGATTCAAATGGGGTAAAATTATCCATTGACAAAGAAAAGAAGAAACAAGGGGAAGAAAAAAAAAACAAAACAAAGGAATTACATTACGCTCAACAACGATAGGGATAACAGTAAAAAGTGCAGACAATGGAGCGATATGGCTCCGCACGTTGATTAGCAATAATTATTTGATTTAATTTAAAATAGTAAAAAGTGCGTCTAATAAACCTATAGTGATAAATAGGAAACAAATCGTGCTCTAAATACTAATCAAACTGCCGCCAAAAACAGCTGCCAGTGATTTTGCTGCACAACCGCAATTGGCAATTCATGAAACCGACAAGAGCATGGATGCCAAATTTGAAAGAAGTAGAAAAAACATAGAGTCATTGAGGCAAAGTTCAACGAACTTGTCCCTAAAATTTATGAGGGTTCTATTGGTAAAATTAAAAACACACAAAATGCTCTATTAAACCGTCAAAATAAACCAGACATTGTTGTGGCCGGGCTATTACAAGCTGTTCCCAACATTACATCCTAGATTATGAATATTGCGAAAATATATGAAGTCAGCTTGAATGAAAGTGATACAAGTCAGCGCGCACACATAAAAAACAAAAAGGAGAAGTTAAATAGAATTTCATTCGGTAGCCATAAGGGACTCAATAATGAAAAAATATTACGTAGCTCGCTACCTAAAATTGAGAGATGTTGGAAGACCACGGAGGGGATGATATTCACGAAGGAATTTTTTTAAGTGATCACCTTACACTCATGGCCAGTAAGCTTCCTTATCTCTGTCGCAAATTGGAAAGGGAAAAGCGAATTATAGGTTACAAATTTCGCAATGGAGATGTGCCTCATGTTGCGCTAAAAAAAAAAAAGTCATGTAGTCAAGACAGCATTAGATGTACTTAATATGAGAGAGGGAGAGAGAGAGAGAGACATACCAAGAATTCATGTAACTCCTCAACTTGAATCTTCTCACGATAATGGTGCTGTCATCAAGATATCGCTCTTTAGCTTCTTGGTTTTATCTGCAGAAATGTGCTGAATATTGAGCCAGAAATGCCACTGACTTCTTGATTGTTTGTAATATGTATGCGATATGTGTATTCTTCCTTGAATATAATCAGTGGCCTCTTTAGTAAAATGCTGCTAAATGGAATAATTTTTGAGATTTCTATTCTTTTTTCTGATATTTTAAATTCCAATTTGTGCAGAATCCGTCAGGGGACAACTGACGCGTCCTATCCAATTTTATGCGAAAGCATGACCATCGGAGTTGGCAGACATTAGATGGTGTGGCGAACATTTTACAAGTCTAGAAAAAGAATTGTGCTTCAAGCGAAAGCAGGTGATAGAGTTAACTGGAATCCTTAAGTTGAAGATCTAATAGTTTGGGCTTGGGCAAGTACAACATAGCCTTCAGCTCGAGGCGCGAACCGCCCATTTACAACAAAACAGTACGACAGTCCTAACAACGGTCAGATATGCAAAACAAGTTATGAGATAGCTACTAAATATCCTGAAGTATATGTCCCAACATGATTACATACATAAAATTTGGTATATTTAGTAGAGATTTCATAAATACGATCCTTTATATTCCCTTAGCATTAGCAGTAGTTCATAAACATCCGTGTATATTTTGAGAGTCGTGACCTTAGATTTTAAGAATAGATAACAATTGCAAGCCAAAGTTGATTCACTTATAAAGTATCGTTAGCGATTTATTTAACTATAATATATAACATTCTTTGACATTCGATAAATAAAGTCTGGCAATCAAAAAGTTTCTCGCGTCGCGATATAGCCAAACATTATCTTGTACTATCCTCCGTGCACAAATATTAATTCAAACTATAATAAACCTCTTACATAATGCAAAATCCTGCTCCTTCGCAACATGAAGCAAGGGGGAGGAAATAAAACGAAATAACTTCAACTTCAAGACGTACCGCAGTGTACCTAACATAGCGTACACAAGTAATTATTTAAAAAATTGGTTAACAAACAAAAATTAATTGGCAAATAGTGAACAATGTAACAGAAGGGAAACGACCCCGACTCAATTTAATTTCTATCCGCCAGAGTAAACATAATTGTAAGTTGAAATAATTTTAATATAAAAGTAAATAAAAATTCAATAAAAATAATCATTCTGTTCAATGACATATTTCCACAAAAAACGAATATATCAAAGAAGGAGAGGACGAAACTGCAAAGACCGTGGCGATGCAAAGCAGGACATCAGAGGAAGAAAATTAGGTCATAAATACTTTTTATCGTGATTAATGTCACGTAAGGAAAATAAAAAAAAAAAAAAATTAAATCATGAAATATTAGGAGTTGTGTGCTGGAAGGAATGGCATTGTGATAAGTTCCGTGCATAGGGGAACTGACATATTTTTTTTGTAACGTTATGGGCTAGTCGGAGTCAAAATAAGCCCCTACCAATTGACGTCACAAAGTGAGCCGAAAGTTTGTCAGCTAAGATTGAGTCTACAAAAACAGCTAAAGTCAGAGCGATTGCCCCAAATAAGGAGATAACCATCTCTTCAAGCGATTATTTGATTACTGATACAAATACATTTTAAGATACCTATACCAACTAATCGATGTCGAAAACTTCATAACGTTACCTAAAGCTTCCAGAGCTTCAAGAAATAATAAGCCACTACAATTTTCCTATAAGCTGAGAAGAGAATATTTATTGAGTTGTGTTATGTCTAACGTAGACTTAGGTTCGCGACTTAATGGGTCACATTCGTTTACCTTTTATTAGAATTGAATTCTTAAGTGATTCTCAACGAATTTCGAACCAGACGTGATTCACACGGAATCTACACGGAATTAAGACTCAAAACAATTAAGGATTAACACACAACGTATAAATTGTTTTCTTCTCATCGTTTATTTCACATTGAAAAATTCTACATTTTATGTTCGCTTCAATTGCTTCAATATATCTCAGCTGAACTGCTCACTTTTAAGAGATATGAAGAAATTTGTTATGACATTGTAGGACTTGACACTGAACATATTAAATATGCGTTGCAAGGAGAATAAAATGTTCGTGATCGACTGCGAAGGAGAAGCAGAGCGGCTAAAGGTTAAGGCGATCATCGCCAAATCACTGCCAAAAGACTATGAAGGACAAACGGCCGGAAAGTACCTAATATAATCTTTAAATATGAGTGTGAAGAGATCATTAGTAAATTACTAGTTAATAAAAATTGTAAGGGGGTTAATAAAAATTGCTCAGACAGGCACCGAATCTTTTACTAAAATGCTTGTTGTGACGAGACTTTGCGTAGGCTACGAAAGATGTAGTGTTTACCATGAAGTCGGTGTCACGATGTGCTACAAGTGTAGAGGGTTCAGCCATATTGCCAAAGACAGGAAGATTGGTAGAAAAGCTCACGACGGCTTCAAAGTATTTTCGACCATGAAATGTCGTTGATAGTATTTAATATATAATTGATATCTTTCAGTTGTAAACATTTAGAATCCGTAAGCAATATGCTTGCACAATATTTTTTGAACGGAAACGATAAGCTATCTTACTTATCTTCCAATCTGCTTAAATCATAAAGTTAAGACTTATTTTGATAAAAACAGCAAACAATAAAACCGGTTGGAGTCCATAACGAGACTTATAAAATCGGGAAGTGTAGCCCGAATGCAACTAAGTGGTAAGCATTCCGCAAAAACAGAAACGAAGTGCATAGAATCACTCGCGCTAAGCAACGATACTATTTTAATAGGAGACTTGATACCCGACTTCCATTCAAGGTTCCTTCGAAAAATGTGCAAGAGATTGGCATAAATAATAGTCAACCTGTATGTAGTATTAATCCTAACACATTAAACAAACATTTCCTGGAGTTCAACAGTATAGTAGGTAATCGTATCCTTTACTTCAATGGTGACTTATTATATAAACACGAAGACAACACTCAATATAGAGCCGTCCGCTGCGCTGTATTTTGCGTAAGGTCTCATAGTTAATACGAATGTATCTTCAAATAAACAAAAATGTGTAGAAGAGTTTTTGCAAGACTTCCCCGTTTTAAGTTTTCGTTGGCCGCCATTTTGTAACGCGTTGAGCTGACTAGTTCAGTTGTGTTTACAAAAAAAAAAAATAAATACATAAAATAGAGAATCATCAAAGTCACTGTCGCTACACTGTTAATTAACTGTCCTATTGTCAATCTGTATTGTTCTTTTGTCCGTTGGTCAGTCTGTGCTTAAGTGTCTGTCGGCCCGCGAAACCATGTTTGTCTCGCTTAAGTCAAAGGCAATATTGTTGCGTTCCTCCTTTTTGTTATTGTTGGAATCAAACCAAATTAAGAACTCTCAAATGAAAGGGACTGCTTACTACTGCGTCATAATAAAATTTTTTTCTGCCGCATTCTCCGGGCTTACCATACCAACTGGGAAATTCGATGGCAGATGACAGACAGAATGACAGACCCAGCAACGTAGTCTTGTTCATCTTTATCTTGATAGATAAAAAAAATAAAGAAAAGTTGTCTCAAAACAACCTTCAAGTCGTCATAAATAGATATCCAAAGAATTATGGATTCAACAAAGGCAAATATGATAGGATATCGCGGCTTCCCACAAAAATTTCGAAACACATTTTTAACTCCAAAATCCGAGATATTTGTACGATACGTTGCGATCTTTTCATAAAGTTTAAGCGCGCAGCCAACCTAACACTACCAGATCACAGACGTTCAGCGTTGTGAAGATTACTTTTATTGGGACTATTGACCCCAGCAATACTGAGTATTCGACTCCTGTTGTTGTAAAATTTCCGTTGGAATTGTTTTCTGTTGTTGTTGAAAATGCCATTGAAACCACTAAATATTCGTCGTCACACAGAATACAGCCAAAAGAAAACCAGAAGAAAGACAAAATTAAACGGAGAAAGGAAGAGCACAACGACATGAACAAAATAAATTACATATAAAACAGTCAGGTGGTTAATGCATCATCACAATAGCACCAAGCACAAAATGAAGCAAGCCAGGTAAGCATTAAGACATATTTTATAATATAGCGATCGAAGTAAATACATGTGACAACAGCGAAGCATTGCCACGTCTGCTAGTCAATAAATAAATTGCAGCATATTTGATAAGAGAATAATTATAATAAACATGACAAGACATGTTAACGTAATTACTGATGTTAGCTATGATGGAATGTTACACAAGCAGTACATTCGTTTAATATAATCCAGATTTGGATTACCAATACCACCACCCACCAAATTTTTTACTACGAGTCCACTTTAACCACTTATACTAAGGAAAAATTTAGTGCCGAACTTTTTTTTATCATAAAATCATAACAAATCGACTTATTATTAAATTGCAAGAGCCAGTACCTACGATTTCTGCACAAGGCCCACTAACATATTATATTATTTTTGAAACCAGTCTTTCCACGATAAAAAATAAGATTTATCAATTAAGAACCAAACTCTAAAAGTCTACCGTTCTTCCACTATTATCATCGGGGAATAAACAGGTCCACAAGTTTTACTAAAGAAATAAACGATCCAATATCTCCCTTAGATAACTAGAATAATACATCAACTTGAATTTTCTGGCCACTAAAGTTTTTTGGAAAAAAGGCGTAGGATAGTATTTCCGGTTTGGCGGTTTGCATGATACACGCATTGAAGCGCATCTCTTGTTTTCTACTGATTATGCACCGGGATTCACGGGTGTATGTGTATGTTAAGCTGACCGCACCATATCCGGGTGCGGAAAATGCAAGACGGCTATCCCTGGTGAAAGCAAGATCAGCTGCGAAAAGGTGTATTACACAGTGTACCACTGAGGAGGAACGTGCTCGGGTAATGAACAATACCCTGTCCGAGTCCTTGTCGAAAAAAAGAAATTTATCAGATTCGTGTGCATGTTAATGATATGATCAGTAGGTTGCAAGGTGCTCTGAATGAGTGCAGAGACAACCGGTGGGATATTCCAAGAAGAAGTCAAACTAGGGCTACCTATAAGTTTGAAGAGGTCGAAAAAGGAGTTGAATTGAAATTGAAAGGGATACGAATGGCTGTTAAACAGAACAACGAATTTGGTAGCAAGACGCAGCAAAGTGTTGAACGGTATGGCAAGGGGTGTGATAAGCTGGCTGAGGCAGCTGAAAAAATGAACGATTGCGAACAAGTTACACTGGTAGTTAAGATGAGTGAAAGCGTTAATTCAATGGAGGTTAACCATTTGAAGCAATCAGAAAAGATCGATGTGTTGTTGGCTGGCCAGGAAAAATGTATTGAAAATTGTGTAAAGTTGTGGGAAACGGCTGTAAATTTAACGTTTGTTTGAAAACGTTTGTTAGCACTAAAGGTTCCGGTTACCACATCGGCTGCACCGGTGATGATCAATCGCACGTAGGTAGAACAGCGAGAAGACCAAGGCCGATTTAACTAAGAATGTGGATCCGAAGTCCACCAAATTTCTAACATGAAGGGCAGAAACAATAGCGTTGCTGTTAGGGGGAGGAAGAGCGTACCAAGGCTAAAACAGCAACTGGGAGTTCCATGTTCAATAACTATATTGTGTATATACCAACCAAGTTAAACCCCAAATTCAAGATAAGTGACAAGAGCTTCAAGTATGATAATGACGAGTTGATTGCAAAACTTCGGTGCCAAAATCCCTTCTTGGAGGAGAGTGTACAAAGAAAATGCCAAGGTTCACTATAGTGCTGTCATAGAAACGGACGGGACAGCGTTCTCTGGGGAGAGGTGCAGAGTTTACGATGGAGCTGAGCCGATAATATGTTTTAAATGTAGGGGATTTAACCACTACGCGAAGAAATGCAAAAATGCTTCAAATGCCATGGAAAGCATAGGGCAAATGAATGTGGCAAAGACCCTATTGTTAAATGCATAAATTGTATGAGGTCCAATGACAAGTTTGGATTAGATTTTCAGGTAGATTATTCGACGTTGAGCAAATCGTGTCCACCGTATATTAATAAGTTTAGATTAGTCAAGGAAAAGGTTGGATATTAATGACTTGTCATAAGCTACATATCTGTGGTGTTTATATGGAGGTAGCTTTGAAGATTGTCAGTGGAATTTCATAAGAGTTTTCAATTGTGTCACTTCAATGCTCGGAGATTTAACCAATCTAAGGTGGGCTATTTTATTTATATTATTTATTATCCGAATTACTAATTGCCGTGATCTGTATAACTGAGACGTGGCTCAGATCGCGTGATGGGAATGAGTTCTGTCAAATCCGAGGATACAATATTGTCCGTCATAACAAAGCTTGTGATGCGAAAGGCGAAGGCATCACCTTTTACATTAATCAGGATTTAAGTCACGGAATTATATTTATGTCGAGAGGCGACCGTTGGCTGTTGAAATTGGTAACAACACAGTTAAGTGCCCTGTAATGGATGTGTGTAATCCGCACAGAAATAACTGTATGGATGAGGTGTTTACGGCGATGGATGAGTTGTTCATCTTGTATGGACATATTATCCAATGTGGTCGACTTGTTGCTAATGGGTTGCCATGCTAATCAGCTGTGCGACTTGACAACGTCTGCTGGGCTAAGATTAATACTAACAAATTCATGGCCAACGCGTTATGTCCCGAGTTGTAAGCCGACTCTCTTGAATCTCATGTGTCTCTGACACGTCTTCTATTGCTTACCATGATCAATTTTCGCTAGATGGAATATCTGATCTCGAGTTTGTGTTCTTAGCCCTCAATATAGAGCTTCATTGCGAGAATGGAAGATGATCGACTTTTAATTATAGAGATATGAAACTAGTTAATATCGAACGATTAGTTAATGTAGCCCTCAATGTTTAGTGGAACGGAGTTCGCGATATGGCGGGTGTTAATGATAAATTATCGTTTATAAATTCTAATTTGTTCGCATTATATAATAATCATGTTTCAATTAAGACCTGTGTTGTTAGTCAAGTCGAAAGGGCGATAAGACTTCAGAATGGTGCATATAGAACCTGGAAGCGGTGCTCTAGTGCCGCTAATTGGGAGGTTTTTCGTAAGCCTAGGAAAAAGGTGCATATAAACACCAGCAGCAGATGAAGTGCCGTTATTTTAGCAGAAGATTAGATACTAGTCCCCCGACTATAGTGCTCTGGAAAAATTTGCAGACAATAGTGATCGAAGCGCGTCAATCTGTTTGTGATATTGACTTAAATATATTAACGGATCATTTTTTAAAAGCTAACTGCGTGGCTGGCGTCGGTTCGCTTATTGAGGTTCATGACTCACTATATGGCCATGGTGATGTTTTTGAGTTTAGGGCGTTGACTATGGACGAAGTTTGGAAAGTGGTGTATAGTATTAAATCTAATGCTGTTGATTACTTATTAAATGTCTCCCCTTCAGTGGCGGTATTCATTGTTCATCATGTAGTTTTTTTCCTCGGGACTAAACGGCGAATAGCATATTTGTTGGAAATATATAAATATATATATATATATATATAAATATATATATATATATATATAA
>KK502460.1:908881-975857 GCA_000688735.1 Glossina austeni | reverse complement strand
TTATATATATATATATATATATTTATATATATATATATATATATTTATATATTTCCAACAAATATGCTATTCGCCGTTTAGTCCCGAGGAAAAAAACTACATGATGAACAATGAATACCGCCACTGAAGGGGAGACATTTAATAAGTAATCAACAATATATATATATATATACATTTTATTTGCCTTAATATATAGACGAAGAGATTTCCTATTCTTAGAGTGAAGAATGATTTGATGTTGGCGACATATCTATTACTTTCTTGAGGACTTCAGATACATATCAGAATTAAACATTCTATGACACTTTTAAGCTGTTATTGCAACATCTCAACAACAAGGCTTTGCCTGAAAATAGTCTAACATTTCAAAGTTTTTCAAGCATGAATGACTTTCTTTCAGTTTTACTTGAATGAATTTTAAACACGACAGTTGTTTCATTTCAAGGGGCCAAGGGCAACAAACGATGAGAAAAAAATCACTTTAGTTCCCGTTGGCTTAAAGATAAAAAAAAGAAAAAAGTGCGGACGTAACAAACAAGAAAACTATATACCCACTGTTATCCCATTTACATCTACTCTCCACGTTCTTTTATTCGATATCCATGCCGACGGGATTGTGAAGGAAACCTCCCGTCCGCGATATTTAATTTAGAATTAACACATTGTTAGACCGATAATAGATCCTCATGTGGGGAATGTAGAGAATAATTTTAAACATTCTGTCCGTCTGTTTACTTTATGAGTCATAAGCAGAAAACCACAACCTTTAAGATCGTTTTATGTCGCAACAAAAGTATCGCGAGTGCTTTGCCGTATTTCATTCATAAATAATACGAAAATTCCTATATTAATAAGTGTATATATATAAATAATTGTTTTATGTCTACAACAATTTTTAGTAAATGCATAGTGTTGCCAAAAAGCTACGTATAACGTTTTTTCAAAATAAATACTCAATATTATGGCCTGAATTTTTTAAATTATTGTTCACGTAACCTATGACTACATTCCTATAAGAAACTATTTTGTAAAATTCAAAACAAAAATAAATAATACTTCAAAGTTAACCCTTTTCCTAACTTTCCTGACCGTAACTGGTCGCTCTAACCGTTAAATAATGAAAGAAAAGGCCATTGGAAATAACCTTCTCGGTTTAACTGAAAATTAATAACGTAGAGAAAGACAATAACCACAACATAAGCATTACATTTTTAAAACTGATCCTTCCTGCCGTAGCCCCCCATTGACTCATCCATTGCATCATAGCATCACATCCTGTGCTTTTCCTGACTGTTACAAAAAGGCAATCATGACGCCAATTGCCAAACGAGATGTGCCTGTTTAACCAGGACATATCGATTTAATTCCTCCAAACATTTGAGATCATCAAGGCTTTTTTTATTTCTTTTTTATCTGTAGTTATAGAACACCGTACCGCCTGATATCAAGGCTATTGTTAGCGTGTACAGGTTCAGAGCAGCAATCAGGACATTTTATAATCCTTAGGATAATGAATAATTATGTTGAGTTTCTCCGGCACTGAATAATTGTTCGAGTTATCGGTATTATGATGTCATGAAATTTGATGCCAACGCACCGCTTATATAAATATTATTACTATTATTATTAATTTAGCCAAAGAAATAAATCCTGAAACTAAAGTCTGAAAGCATTAGCATCTAAGCCTATCGGCTTTATTGAAAACTTTACCGCTTTTGAGATTTGAACCCACACTGGTTGGATTGTTGTTAGTCGAAATCGTTTGCCTACTCGTCCACTCAGGCGGATGCACTAATACAAGTAATTTATAACATGAAAACTTAGAAACTAGACATGTAGGTCCTCAATAAACTGCCATACGCTATAGATATGTAAAAGGCAGCGGAATTAAAAATTTAAAACTTTTGCAATTAATCTTCTGAAACACATAGTTGATACCCTTAGGAAGCCGAACTCTGCATCCTGCCATTGTGGATCGAATCTTACAATTCTTAATAAGTAGTAGCAGTTTTCGACTTCCCAAGTTCACAGCGTATCCTAGTCATAATTTGCTGCAGAAAATGCCAACGAAGTTTAGATATATACCGAAAATAAACTTTCAGTTTTTCTACTATGTGGATACATTGGTTTTTTAGTGTACTTGTCTGGTCGGTTAATGTTTGTTGAATGAAGAGATTCACCAAATCACTTGTCAGTGTAGTCTTCATTGTGATAATTTTGAATATTTCGTAGTTTTCTAATGATTTTGCTTGTGCCTTCAGCTCTTTTATAATTTTTACTTGTTGTTGTTGGCACACATGACTTTACTAAGAATAGAGTTTTCGGTAGTCCTTTATTATATATGAAATCACTTTTCTCTCCAGTCTTGGCATTGACTTGACTAAAGGGTTGATATTAGAAAAAAAAAAAAAAAAAAGACAGAGGACCCACCTTTCATTTACAAGATATGCAACAGATAACCATTTGAAATATACCTTAAAAAAATATCAAGTTTTATGCAAGAAAAAAATGTTCACCTAGTTCTCAAATAACAAAAAGAAAAACGCGCTGTTTACATAACTTCCTAAGGGTGGTGATTATCTAAAGTTTATCTTAATGCGCCTTTAGGAATAATGCTACCTTACATACATTTTTATATCATTTTTTCATCGTCATAAATGACATCCAAAAGGCTTTATGATCTTATGTTTGGCGAATTTTTTGTGTAACTCAAAAATTCTATTTACTTACAACTATCGCCGTTTAAAACTTTGATTCCGCTCTTCTTAAAACTGTGCACTTTGATTTTGACGTACTTTTATTCTAAACTGGTTGATTTCAAGCATCCATACGAAATTTTTGTTGATCGGTTGATTGTAAGTAATTCTATGACTGTGTTGTAGCGGATTGTTTCCATAGATAAAAAATTTTTAACAAAAATCGACGCCATATTTTTAAATCAACGTTACAAAAAATATCTCATATGTTTCAATATATGTTGAACACTATTCCAAAAATCTCTATTTTGGTATTGTATTTCATGTTCAAATATCTAGAAGTATGAAGCAGAAGGTCTTCTAAAAGAAAGTTTTCCTAACGAAAGCTGCTGTGCCGGCGTTTTGCTTTTAAATTATAAAATCGGTCAGTTTTTTGTAAATAAATTCGAGAAAGTTACGCATAATTTTTTTACTCATAGGGTAGCATTATTCTTGAAGTTCGCCTACTTATTATCCTTTTATAATTGGAATGTTTAGTTTAAACAATTAATTATACTGGCTATGTATTCTTTCGAATAGGTAGAATTGGTTTTGCGGTATTATATAGAAATTCTAATTGACTTTTGTATTCCTTGGGCATACGTTCAAATAGACGATTTTTATAATGATTCACTTGCCATTCTAGTAATTCTGCATCGAATTGTTTGCTTTCCAATTGCATTTGCAAATCCGAATAAAAATCGCAAAATACGGTTGATGCTTGAGTGTCGCTTGCTTGCCGTGTACTACAGTATTGGTAACGGCTTAAAAGGTTGGTTTTTAGTTGAGCATCGTTATTGTTATAACGTGAAGCTAGCGGAACCTGTAAAGAGAGTCTCATTTAACTATCTTTCACCCTTTTTCAACATACTTAAATACCTGTTGTTGTATAATTTTATTTTGATATACAGTAACATCCTGACGCAATTTATTGACATCTTTTATTTCGCGCATCATATATTTAACATAACTAAAGAAGTAAAAAGATAATAACAGCAAATCGATAATTACTTACATTCCATATGTTTATATACTTACCCAAATAACTTGCTGGCTTCATTATCTAACGGTTCCAAACAATCAATATACTGACGCATAGTATATGTACTACTATACATAACTGTATTCAGTTTTTCTACAATTTTGAAGTATTCTCTGGCTCGCTTAAAATTATGCTTTAAAGCAAACAACGTAGCTAACGCTACATAATTTTCAGAATGCTCTGAGCCATTATTAACAGCAGCATTTAATATAATTTCAGCATCGTCCCACATCTTAGCTCTTACCAAAATTGTACCTAAACTTAAGAGCGGTATATCCCTGCTTTCCTCCGGTGCCAATAAAACTGATAAACGAGCGCACTCCAACGCATTTTTAACATTACCTACCAAACGCCAATAATAAGAACCTAACATGTGAAATTTCCATGACTGCGGATTATTCAATAATCCTTTTACGGCTATGTTACGCATCGTTTCAGTAACACTTTCTGCATCTTTCAAACCAAATTCTTCCTGTAATAAATGTTCCTCACGTTCAATTTTCATGGACTGCACAACTTCAGAGGTAAAACTTCTTAATTTGTTATACACATAGTCTGCGTTTGTCACATCTATATAATTTTTACACACCGGCTCGCCATTTTTTTCATCCTTTTCCATTTTCTCGGGAAAACGGAGACGTTTCAATGATGCCCCAGTTGTGCGCAAGTAATCACCAGCGCCTTTTAGTTTGACATATATTCGGGCGCATTTCGATTTCTCTATAATTTGTTGCATTAATTGAGCGGTTATTAATATATGATCATCTAAACGGTTACGTCGCCTTTGCATTTTCTTAAAGCCTTCCTCTGCTTGGTCGTTGCAGTGCATCTGGTTTAAAAATTTCAGAAGGTTTTCCGGTTGCCGAAGATGAAATGGCGAATCTAAACGACGTTTGATAAAGCCATCTTCTTTCATAACATAATGGTTGCTGGCCAATATTCTGTTAATGGTGAATACCATTGTCCCAATTATCAACAGCATCCAGTGCCGCATATTATTTTTTCTTCATAACATTTAAGTTTATTTTAAAATTCTGCAGTGAAATATGCACTTAGCTGATTAAACCAATCCGCATTGTCATGATAAATAGTTGCCATATGCTTTATCAATACATAATTGACGGGTAACCATGCTAGCTAGGAAAAAAACAAAGAAGTTTTTTAAGTTAATCGCAATATCGATAGTATATAGATTTGTTCATTTGTGGGGTTTTCTTACTGCAATCTCCTAATTTAAGTATTCGTGGTTTACACACTTCCAATTAGCAAAAACTTCTTTGCATACATAAATACTTATATGGTGTCAATGTAAGCGTATGGGCAAAAAAAAAAAACGGCACGTTTTAATGTACAATACAAACAGCCAAATTAACACAGGCAAAATTGCGCAGAATCTTTTTTAGATGTATTTAGTTAAATATTTTCTCCACGCTGTTACAAGTATTTCTAACCAAACTATTTTTATTGATATTTCATTTACTAATTTAATTGTAGTTCTTGGGGCTTCCAAGTTTTTTTGCTATTTTTCAATTTTATTCGTATCTGAATGGGGAAAAAGTTCACATTTATCCAATTTTTTTTTCCTTTATAATTACTTTTTATTGAAAGAGTCTCATTAACAAAATGAAGCCGGCAACAACCAATCCACTCAAAACCCGTTTAACAACTAAGCAAACAGTCATTTCGACTCTTTATGTTGTAATAAGAATATTGTTCTTTACTATCGACATTTACTGCTTTATATTACTTACGATTAGTGTGTCAACACAACTAATTTTTGCAGTTTCTTGGGTCTTAACTTAAATACATTAAAAACAGTGAGCGAAAGCACATATACATGCATTTTAAAATGTCACGGCAACAATTATGTATTTTTTAGTTAACTAGCTCTCATTTGGAAGGCGTACCTGGAAAACCGTTTGGTTGTAAGATATACATGGCTTTCGTCATTCGAAATTAGTTTCAAAAAAATAATGGGAAAATAAGGGGCAAGTTTGACGTTTGTTTGTTTACAATGATGGAATCAATAACAACATCAAGCAAACGTAAATTTTGTAAAATTTTTAACAAAAATGAAATGATGTGAAATAATTTTATACAACTCATATAGTTTCATATTTTTATTTTTTAGGAAAACTTTAAATTGTGAATTTGAACTTTGGAAATTCATAGGCATCGTTTTATATAATCTATTAATACATTAACATATGAATTTAAAAAATATAAAGAATGTATATTTTAAAATGAATTGCAAATCAATCCTAATTTTTTTATTATATAAATAAAAGCCAACTTTTTAATTTTCACAAAACATCTTAAAGCGGATTTGTTCTTTATATCTTTTATTCCAATACAGTTAAATCTGAAAGCACACAAGATAGGCTGGTTTGTATTGCCTCACTTATTCCCCTTAATTGTAGGGCCTTTAGCGAAACGTCGACACCGTCGTCAAAATAAGTTGCCTTGATCCAAGAAATCAAAAGTTTACTTCCATTAAAGTTTGGTAACTCTGCACGCGCGCTCTGGTCGTACTGTTTTACTTTGTGTGAAGAAATTTTGCGGTTTTTTTTATCTGATTGCTTTATAGCTTCATGCGTGCTGTAGATGCAGTTCTAGATCCTTCGGAAGAATTGCGTTGGTCATGTCTCGCTCGTAGGAATTGGCATATTGACTTTTATACGATGTTCGTGGAGACTTTCAATTAAGAAAAATTTTCGTGACTTTGTGTGGAAATGTTGAAAAAATCAATACAATTTTTCTTAAATTGTGGCCAGTTGGATCCTTAAGGAATTCATTCCCCTGGATGGTCCCCGTAATACTTATTCGATAGCTCTTTCACCTTCAAAAATCTAAATGTTGCTTCAGGCCCAATAACTTTTATTTACCAAGATGTTAGAGGCCTAAACTCAAAAATTCGCTCCACTTTTCTCAATTTAGTGGGCACGCAGTTTTCCTTTTTGGGCTTTACTGAAAATTGGTTGAAGCCTGGTTTCCATTTGTCGGAACTTTGTCACAATTCTTTTTAGGTTTTCCAGTCCCGGGACGTTCCCCAGTTGTGCTTACCATCACTTGAGAAACGCAGATTTATTCTTGGTAAGATAAACTTAAAAGTCCCTAATCTTTATCTTCATTAAGGTTAGTAATTGTGAGCTGTTTAATTTGTTCAAAGTTGTCTATCACTTATTCTCAAGATCGAACTCTTTAAAGTCTACCAAACTAACAACTATGCTTAATGCACGCGGTTTGCCTATGTCGCATTTAAACTAATTTGCAATCTTAACACTTCACTATGATCGGTTGCGAAGCTTTTGCATGCTTGGAATGGCTTAGGGGTTCACTTACAACTTGGAGCTGTACTAGTTGTACGTGTGCTTCCGCGCTAGTTGTGTACGCACTTGTTTCTTTTTTTTTTCTTCTTTTTTACATATTTATACATTAATTATTATTTTTTTTATTTTTTTCTTTACTTCTCTTTATGTACTTTGTCATAGTTTGTAATATTAATTAGTATGATTAACTTCTAAGAGTCAATTGAATTCATCTCTTAGTTAAATAAGAAATGAAAAGGAATTAATAATAAAATCAGTATACTATTAATATAAAAAATATGTTGATCAAATAAAAACATTTAAGCAATTCTTTTGTTTTTTTTTAACTGCATTAGTAAAGTACACTTCCATGCTTTTTCTTTCAAGTTCATTTTTCTTCACTCTTTATTTCATTAACCAATCAAAAATTTCACTTGCTTTTACATTAATTTTTTTACAGTTGTTTTCCAAGTCTGTTTTTTTATGTTGATTTCTTTATTTTTACTCTTCAAACCATTGCTTTTTGTTTACATTTGCATCGACTTTTTTATTTTTTCTTACATAATATATGTTAACATGCCTACCTAAAAATCGTTCTTTATCTGTGACCGTTGAAACAGTGAAACTTCGCTTAAATTAATGTTTGGGGGAGGATTTTGAAAATTTTTAAATTGCGTATATAATGCATATACATACATATTATCTATAAAAACATTTATAAATTAAATTTAACCCTCATTCCACGAAAAATTTATAAATTAAATATCTTCAATGGCCGTGGGAATATAATCGAAGCTGTGTTTGTAAGTTAAGTAATTTATAGGTTACGTTTATAATACGGATGCATGTACATAGTGTATATAGAAACATTAATGAATTAAATTTATTTCCCATTTAATGAAAAATTTAAATCGATTGTCCCGATTAATTTTGAGTATTGAAAGATTTTATCGAAAACATTTGCTTACTTGTTCAATTTGTTTTCTTTGTCAACAATGGATTGAAAACTCATTCTGTTAGAAATTTTGGATTTATTTAGATGAATTGTTTTATATTTTTCTCGGAGCTTCAATGGGAGCTTAACCTTAATTATTTATTAACCGATTTATTCTACATTTTTTGCTTACCTGTGTTCACCTTCTTTGGCACGGTAGTCGCTTTTCAAAAAAAAATTTTTTTTTTTTTGCTGTCATCAGCAAGATATTTCAATTCGCTTAACCAACTTATGAATTTTTTTTTAGAAAACAAAAAATATTTAAAAAAAGCTGTTGTTCTAGTGAGCTTTTCTAGTCTGCGGAACGGAGATGTACAACCATATCTTTTCACAATCTTATACGCTTTTATTGTTGTACTATCGATAGGATCTATACTTATTTTTTCACAACTATAAAATGCGTGTGCATGAAAAGCGAGAAATCTGCGCCATTCGCTTCCCTCCAAAAATTTGTATATGGAACTTAAGAAATATAGATTTATAGATCAGTTTTTCACTACAATTTCTAGCACTTTGAGTCGTCTCCAATATAATCCTAATTCAAATTGCCATCAGAATCGATATCAGTCTCTAAATGTAGTACATCTGCTAACAGATGTAGCAGCCTCATGCATTTAATAGGTTCCATATTTTTTCCATTTTTTTTAAGTTACGTAAATCTTTTTTTTTTAATTTTTATTAAATTCGGCCAATGAGTTTTATATGATTAGATTTCAGATTGTTAATTATTTATATCATGTGATACGATAATTTTGCCAAAATTCTTTTTTCATCTTTCCACACCACAAAGTTTTCTTAAAACTTGAATATATTTTCGCTGCTCTTAATAAAGTAATAAGATGGACGACTGGCACAGACAGAAGAAAAATAAATCAAGTATACATGGCTGCCAGAGTACAATATTTTTGTTTAATGAATTTTTCCATATAAATACTGTCTAATAACTTCTGATCCAACACAAAATAAATACTGTGTAATGAAATGCTGTGTTCACGTTGAAGTATAATGATATAAAGAGAAAAGTTATTATGAAATTCGGGTATTCTCCGCAGTAGACCAAATCGCTAACAAAATCAGAATTTGAATTAACATTATTTTTTGATTTGTGCTAGAACAAAAAATTCCTATCAAAAAGTTTATTTGTTCTTATTGATAAAGTCTATTATTTCAAATTCGGGTAAAAAAATAATTGCATCCATATGCACGATTGTTAACGAGAGTATAATACGCACATTTAAATGTTATAGAGGTTTCGTTTCCTTGCTTGAATACAATAAAGGAATGAAACAAAATCGAAAGTTATCACCGAGCAAAAATTATTATATTTGTTAATATGAATGTTAATATGAACCAATTTGCGGAAACATATGATTGCCAATCTTTATATATTCCTTCTATTCCTTCTACGTTATTACTATTATTCAGTACGCAACACGAGTGAAATCTATTTACATATCTTTATTACATATTTATTCTTATATTATATGTGGTTGAAATGAATACCACGTTTCGTATTGGATTTTATTTTTTTAACTCAGTGATATACTTTTATATATATTTGATGAAAATTAGTCAAATTCCTAAGAATAGATGTTGCAGCAAACCTTTAAGCATGGCAATACTGTTGATGATGCCGCCAAATAAATTTTTTATTTGAGAAAATTGTTCATAAAGAATTCTTGATCATTTTTGTGAAGGAATAGAAAAGTGCTTTACACGTAAAATATCTCAAAATCACTTTTTTCCATTAAAACATAAAAATTATACATATATATATATTATATTCATCTATATATATTCATACGTATGGTCTATATTATAATTTATATAATATATATATATATTTATGTATTATATTGAACGATTTGAGCCGCCGTAAGCATTGCTTTTGACTGCGGTACCGTCAAACCTTGGAAATTTATATATAGGTAATATATTTCAGGGACAAGAAATGGCAGACGATGGCGAAGATCCTTTTCGTTCAGAGACAACATTCTCTTATACCGTGGAGAATATTGTTCGACTGAAAAGACAACAATTATCGCCGCCATTTTTTGTACGTATGCTCCCTTGGAAGATTAAGGTTATCCCAAAAGAACGTGCCTTAGGCTTTTTCCTGGAGTGTAATGGCGATGATGATTCGCCCACTTGGTATTGTAATGCCATTGCAGAGTTACGTTTAAAAAGCCACAAAGCAGGGACTAAGCCATTCACGCGCGCGCCTATTAACCATCTATTCTGTTCTGAGGAAAATGATTATGGTTATTGCAATTTTATCACATGGCGAGAATTGCAAGATCCTGCGAACTATTTCATTTGCAATGGAGCTATTACATTGGAAGTATTTGTACAAGCCAATGAACCATACGGTGTGCACTGGAATTCGAAGCAACGTATCGATTATGTGGGCCTAAAGAGGCAAGGATCTATTTGTTGTATGAACTCTTTTCTTCAAAGTATTTATTTTACTAACGAATTACGAAGAATTGTCTATAAAATCCCCACTGAAGCAGATAACGCCACCGATTCCGTAGGACTTGCTCTTCAGTACATCTTTTATGAACTTCAGTTTAGCGATAAATCAGTTGGTACTAAAAAATTAACTGAATCGTTTGGCTTGGAAATGCTTAATTTCTTTACCCAATGTGATGTGCAGAAGTTTTCGCGTATCTTATTCGACGAACTTGAATCTAAACTAAAAGGCACTAATTTGGAAGGCACAATTACAGCTCTATTTAAAGGGAAAATGTTTTCATGCATAAAATGCGAAAATGTCGATTACAGTAGCATGCGTTACGAAACTTTTTATGATATACAACTAAACGTGAAGGGTAAAAAGGATATTATGGAATCATTTCAAGATTACGTCGCAACCATAAATTTAAAAGACGATAATAAATACGACGCTGGTTATTACGGTTTGCAGGTAAGATTGTGTATCTATTTAACCTCTTAATTTATGGAATCATATTAAAGTAACGAAATCAAAATCAATATCGTTTGTACCCAACTTGTTTTCCGCAGGAAGGAAATAAATGCGTAAATTTTATTTCATTCCCGTCAGTGTTGCATTTGCATTTAATGCGTTTTCAATACGACCCGGTTACTGATAGTTCCATCAAATATAACGACCGTTTTCAATTCTATGAGCAAATCAATCTTGATCGATTCCTGGAGAAGGAAGGTGATACCAAAGCCGAGTACGTTTTACACGCTGTACTTGTCCACTCGGGTGATAATCATGGTGGTCACTACGTGGTTTTCATTAATCCAAAATGCGACGGTAAGTGGTACAAATTCGATGATGATGTGGTCTGCAGTTGCAAGAAAATCGAAGCAATAGAACTAAATTATGGCGGCATGGATGATGAGGTATCGTTTCATGCCAAGTGCAGCAATGCCTATATGTTGGTTTACATACGTAAATCAGAAATTAATCGAATTTTAAGCGATATACTCGAAAATGAGATACCTAGTGAGCTAGTCGAACGTCTCGATTTGGAAAAGCGCATTGAAATGGCTCGTCGTAAAGAACGAAGTGAAGTTAATTTGTATGTATCCGTTCATATTATACTTGAGGAGTATTTTGAAGCGCAACAGAAGCGCCGCCTTTTCGATTTGGATAAAATTCATCAGCGTTTGTTTAAATTTAAGCAGACACAATCTGTTGAAGAAATGATGGAACAATTTGTGAAGTCCTTTTGTGTGCCCAAAGGACGTATGCGCGTTTGGATAATGTACGCGGCTCAGACGCAAAAATTCTTTTACTTTGACTTTCAACGGGAGGGATATCGTACCATCGAACAAATCCCTAATCTTCGGAAAACGTTGGTCATTTTTCTGGAATTGGCTCCCCCAGACAAACCAGGCCATCCACTGCCACCTTTTGATCCCAAAAAAGAAGTATTGATTTTTTTCAAATTCTACGATGCCCGTAACAAGCGATTTAATTACATCAGCTATTTACAGCAACCATTAGCACGCCGTCTAATCGAAATACTGCCTGATGTAAACGCTCTGTTAGGCTTCGATTTAGGTACCAAGCTTAGCATATTTGATGAATGCAATAATAGCAAGTTTACTGATTTAAATGAGACGATAGAAAATATTCTAGTCGCCCGCACAAACAAAACTGAAAGCAGTATTCTTCAGGGCTTTGTGTTAGTATTTGAAAAAGAGCGTATTGATCCAGTTCTTTCACCTGAACCTATAAAGACAGCGCGCGAAAAAGCGGGAAAAGATTCCTCTCCTAGCAAGAGTGTTGAAGATCATCTAACTCTCGCTGTAGTTGACTGCTCCGACGTTGAAGAGAATTCAATGCGTGTAAATTGGTGGAAAGTGCAATGTGCTCTCAATCAAGCGTACTTCGATGTTCTCGCAAAAAATCCTGGTGCTCCTCCAAAATGCCGCACCGTTGGCTGGTATCGAGGACGTATACCGCTCACTGCATGTGCTGATGAGAGATCAGTAAATCTTTTCACGCAGGCCATTGGTTCTTTAGGAGAGGTATGGCCGAACGCAAAGTTGGACGCCGTACCCTTACAGAAATTAATTAACACTCTCCGTTCTCATACGTTGGTTCCGGCTGAGCCACATGAACCTCATAAAATTCTTCATCTCATTAAAGTGTGTAATCCACAATTACCTACTTACAGTTGGGAAATAGCTAAGGTCGGAAAAGTAAAAAAAGGATCTAGGAAGGTGACCATTCTTTTTAACAAAGAATCATTACCTCACCTTGATGCAATCAATAAAGAGATTTTTTATGGCTTTACTACCATTTCGCTTAATATATTTCAAAACATCTAATTACTCCAACTCACTAATAAATGACATATCCATACGAGAGTCGATTACGAATGAAATGGAATTATTTTTCGGGGACTTTTTAGCGGATAAAGATAATGTTGCTTTAATTTCATGTGAAGTAGATACACATGTAAAAGCGTACGAAACAAGGTGCCGTGATGAAAATGAGATATACCGGACCAATTCTTATGACCAGAGCAAGAACAATTAAAACTCTTTCATGACCATTCCTCGTCCATCTAGAAAGTCAACATTCTCTTTGGAACGTATGTAACGCTAACGTAAGTAAAGGCAAGAATGATTAAAACATCGAATCGAAACACTTTTCAAAATAACACGTACTTTCCCAACGATTTTTTTTATACATAGGGGATTTTTGACATATTAATTTCAATTAATTAAATAGTGAGAGAAGATACGTTTTTTTTTTGGTTGTAAATAGTACTTTTTCGTTCAAATACTCGCTAATGACACAATAATCAATATATTTAAGATTCGTGACGTTGTTTCACTAGGTTCCCTAGTTATACGCATGTAGATTGATTTTTTTGGTTAAGCATGCACTATAACGCATGTTAAATTTGCCTCGCGATAATAATTTCAACGTTGCCATCTTTAAAATTTTTCAAAAATAATATATTGTCATTACCTCCAACATTTTGTTCAAAAATCGACGTAGAAGATTGTTGCGGACTTTTGTGTGCAATTATGCAAGTCTGCCGTTTATAGATGGTATTTTGATCATAATTTATGCAAGTCTACCGTTTGTAGATGGTATTTTGATCATAATTTATGCAAGTCTTATGTAAGTCTTATGTCTTATGTCTTATGTAAGTCTTATATTATGCAAGTTTATTGCAAGTATGCAAGTTGATCATAATTTATGCAAGTCAGCCGTTTCTAGATGGTTCCCATGGTTTATCCCTCGCAGCAGTCACGTTCTCTTACATCTCGTTTGTGTATCTGATTGGTCCCTCGAGCTAAATTACGATCAATTTCCTATGACCGGTTTATAAGACCACGAAATGTGATTCATGGCGTATAATGCAGAATTAGCGATTCAGATTTTAGGTCTGTTAATGCTCTGCTCTGTTGCCCTGCCTTTTTCGACAAAACACTAAAGTACCGCAGAGTATTTTACTGATGATAAGTAGTCCTATTTGCCTTTCAACCTGTTTAAATTTTTTTATGAACACGTTCCTAATAACACGTATTTTGTTAAAACTTCAAACCGTGATGGCTTACTAATGTTATTACGACTAGAGACCACAACAAGGCCTAGAAAACCTGGAAGTGCAACCTGAATGCAGTCACTTGGGGAATTTTTCCATAAATGCAGGAATAAACTACATTCTATCACAAATCATATGGAGGGGCTGTTTTGGTGACAAATTGAGTACCAACTCCCATCCAAAGTACTATGGGAAAATGTATAAGGATTAGGGATTCCGAAAAGTTAATCAGAACGCGCGACCAATCACGAAATATAAAATAAATATTTCTGAGAATGTAACAATGCTACGGTTAATAGTTTTTTACACTTAATTAGTGAATTATTATACAAACGCAATAACAGTTTTCATTTTAGGGTTCTAACCAAGGAAAAAGACTGGTAAGCTTTGCCTCGCGACGATATTACCATTGGATTTTTGAGGATAATTCTTTCGTATTCAATCTCGCCGACTGCTGGAGAAGAGTTTTTATTGCATCTGTAGATAACCAGAGCTTTCTCTAGAACATTTTCATCCATTAAGTATTTCATCGGCTCTATCTAAAGTTTTTTTACGCCTACTCAAAGTTCTTGAAGACATCCGTTTTGAGAAGAACAAGGCCAATTTAATAATCTTAGCTAGAATTGATTTCCTTAAGCTGTTAAGATCGTATTTCGGTTTTAGTCTCACGGCAGTGAAACTTATCAACTCTTATTTAGATAACCGTTTTCACTGCGTTAAAGTGAGCAGTCCAGTAAAAGAGAAACTCCTGTTCCGGAAGATTGTACGTTACGATAGATTTCCTTTAGTATATTCATAAATGATTTGGTTATCACAGCGTGCTAATGATGCGCAAATCTAGTTCTCACGACTTCGGGGACTGATAGATAAGCTCAATCAATGGATCAGCGATGATCTAGATTGAATTGCACATTAGTCTGGCAGGAATAATTTAATATTAAACTCATCCAAAACAAAAGTCATAGTAATAACGTCTACCAAGTTCGATATAAGCTACTTGCCATGTGTTTTATCGGCAGGCGCGCAGAGAAAGATTGTCAATGTTGTGACAAAGTGTCGAATTTAAAGTTAACTCCACGCTGACAGCAAATAATCATGCAGACTTGGCCGTTGTCATCCTTTCTTCCTTTTAAAACCAAGTTAAGTTTGATTACATGTTTTGTTATTCCACTAATATCCTAAGATGCCAAGGGATACCATAGGATTGTGTAATACTTCTAACACAATGCATAATCATAATTGAAGCCCGAATACCCTACACCACTTTTGATATAATACAAGGTATATTAAGTTTGTGCGGACAGTTCTAACACCCAGAAGAATTTGAGATAGACTCAACTTTTATTGCGACAATCGATTCCGAATCATTATCTGAATTGATCTAAGCTTGTCTATCGTCTGATATCTGTACATATATTCTTGTGTTCAACCTACAATTGTTGCAATTTCTGAGATATTTTGATAAAATTTGCTAAACTGACGTCTTTTGGCCCAAGAACGAATGTTTTTGAAAATGGTTCGACTTCGGACCACTTTTTTGTCCCCTCTGATAAGTTTTTATAAGAAAAAATATTGTAAAATTCCGCGACAAAATTCGCTTAGTAGTAGTAACTTTGGATCGGACGGAGTGATTTTTTGAATCCCTTGCCATATAATCGTTCTAACGGAAACTGAATGTTTACGCGATAAAAACGCTTAGTTTTCAATCCTTCTTGATGAAAATGCCTCCATAATAATAATTTGACATAAAAATTAAGCTCATCGAATTTGGACCACGTAGCTCGGCTTTTTGGAATTCAACCTATGTAAGGGTTGTAATCAGAAATAAGGCTTCATATGCTGTCGTTTGTTATGACGGAAGAGAGCAACTGAAACGTAAAAAAATCGTTGACAAACAAATTAAGTTAAAGTTGATTTAGGTCAAATTGTCGTTTGAGCATTTTCCGATATGAAGGCTTTCACAAAAATTGTACATTTACATAAAAATTATATATAATTTTTGACGTATTATTAAAAGGCCTGATTGGCCTCGCCCACACTATAGTAGTCTTGCTTGTTCTATTTTGTATTATGCTTGATGTATTGTATGAATCGCATGAGAATACTACTAACGTGATTGCACCCTGAAGACATTTTATTTTTGTGCAATATTACTCCTTCTACCTCCTTCATGTTGGCATATTTTACTAAAAATGAATTTGTGTCTTTTATGGGAGTAGATAAATATTGTTATGATAACGAGATAAATATGTTAAAATTAAACAAATAATCTAATCCTTTACGATTTCATAGAAGAGTCATCAAGATCAACGTCCTACTTTGATACAATGGTTGCAAAATATTGTGTATGACTAAAAGAGATGCCTGGTCTTATTGGTACAATAACAGCACACTTTCTTACTTATCATTAATTCTGATTCTAATTATACCTTATCTCAAGCTTGTGCGAATGTATCGTTCTTTCGCGAATTTACGTTTTTATTCAACTCCTTTTAAGATTAGGTTCGTGCCGCTGAATTGTGATTTTTAGGATATAGGTTTTATTTACAATTTTTTATATTGACAATGTTTTAATTCTCGGTCTGTTCTTGTCCTTTTGAATATTACAATTCGACTTTCTTAACACGCTTCTCTCTACAAAATCGGCTAACTTCTCCTTCTGCAAATATTCTGCTTATTATATACTTATGTATATGTACTCGGTTTTCCCGTTCTTTAGAATTCTGTTTCTTAAAAAATCAACTAATTTTCATGAAAACTCAAATCATCAAATATGGCATTATCGTAACATTATATTACAGGTACAGACTGAAAGCTTGATGGTTTTTGAAACGTAAGTTCGCGTAAAGTTATGGAAATTTGGGGCGGAAATGTAAATCAATTTCGACTACAAAGTGTTTCACTGGCAGCTCGTCAGGTAGCCAGAGAGCTAGTGTTAGGTGTGCAAAACGAAAGGTCGAGACAGGAGGAGACAAAGCCAAAGTAAGTGAGCTCGCCATTGATCACCAAGATCGGATTGTTGTTTTTTATGACATCCTGAATTTTGTTGCCTCTGAGGTACCTCACGATATATTGTGGGGGTTAAAATGGTCGCAAACGAGAACGGATATGTCGGATCTAACGAAAAGCAAATTGTTAAAAGCAGACTCAAAGATACTGCAGTGAAATGGAATGTAGCAACTCAGGATAAGGAGGTTGCCCAGGGTTGTGTTAATGACACAGCTGCAAGTTTCGATAGGCTGGCCGTTTACGGGGGGAGAAATGCTAGTATATGTCAGCTTATCGGAAATAAGAATAAGAATCGCTATCATGGGAGGAGTTCGAGATACGATCCATTCTGACGACGCTGTAGTCTTTGATAGTGGGAGCATCGTTAGGTTTAAAAAAAGTTACGGACAGACGTGCCACTGCGATATTATTGCGGTGAAGTTTGAGTTGATTTGTTTTGTTACGGACGGTGCTACTACACTGGGGCATTTTCATTGGTAATAGGATTTGAGAAATGTGATGACGTCTGGCACTTAAATCTTCACGGCTTGCAGTTGATGCATTTTTGATCGTGAGGGCACCCTTGCGAGAATTTGTGGATGGTGCCGCAGTAAGGACAAAGAGCATTTTGTCTTCAGCACACGTTGCTAGTGTGCCCGTAGCACCAAAACTTCCAGTATGGTATTATTGATTCGACGTATGGGTTTGCTGCATAGTTGACATCGTATATGTTTCTATATGAAGGCAGCAAATTCATCGCGAAACATATTTGTGCGGTAACGAGATCGAAGCGTCTGAAAGATACAGGCAGTGGTTTAAATCTTTGCTGATTTTTAGCTTGCATCATAAATCTCTTTTTGTGTAAAATTCGCGGGGACGGGAACGACTCCTTAAACTTCTCAAAATTCGGAGAGTGTGTAGATCGCGCATTTGTTGCTTGAGATAGCGTCGGCGTCAATGGGATTCGCTGCAGGCATTATTAAATTTTTGTAGTGATTATTTAAATTTTTTTTTTCGGCTAAAAAAATTTCTATATTATGAGAGTACGCGTGGAATAGATTGTTCCGAAGCTCTATAATTAAGAGTGGACCGTTGCGTCTTGACTGAATGAAGATAGCGTACTCACGCATAGAATGCGCGTACCACCTGACTCTCAGAACTTCCAGTTATGCCTTATCATTGATTTTGACCATATCACCTTGACGTCACATCACGTTGTGTCAATTGCATGCAAACTTGTGTGATTTGAGAACACCTTTTTCCTTTTTTGCAAGATTTTGGAGCTTTGTTCATCACGAGTTTACGTGGTTGGTTAGATTTTGGTGAAAATATGTTGTCTTTTGTTTCTTTTTTCGTTTGTGTTTGATTTATTGCTTGTTTTCCGTAATGAAGCACGTGTGCATACGTCAGCAGTTCAAAAAACTCCTGTTATTTTTTATGTTGATATAAATTGTTATGTGTGCACATTTGGCCATTGCTTTCAACTTATTCACTCCTGACTTCAAAGCTTGATAAGCGCGCAAAGAGGGAAAGTGTGGAATAACGCTTGATCATACGTAAAAATTTGGATTGATGAAATACATAATAATAGCTTATAAAGAAGTTGACAATGCTGTGGTTAATTCTGAAACTTTGCAAGCATTAGAAGCCACTTTTCGAAGTCAAGTTAATTTTATTCATAGTTTTAGGTTATAATAGGTCAAAATCTAGTAGAATGTAAACATAACAAAGTATGTTAGAAATAAATGGCAACTCTTGTTGTGTCAGGCATAGAGAATTAATAATAATTTTTTGTGAAATCTTCAAGTTTGCACTGTACAGATGATGAAATACTGCGGAGTTGCGAAAATTAATGAAACAATGGATGATGATATGTTTTAATAGGTTTAATAGGGAACCAAGGGCGTACATAGTCGAAATTTCATGTGTGGCAAATTTACATTTGTGAGAACTTAAGCAAAATTTGATTAAGAGGAGTTAAGCATTGTACGAAGTGGTCCGTTATGCGTGGTGCATGGTGTATGCCCTGTCAAAATAAAATTGATTATGTGTGTTTAAATGTAAATGAACATATAACTTGCGTTGCGTTGTGCGTGAATGCAAACTTTTGGACATTTTTTTAAATTTCTGCGTGCGTGGCTTTTGACAAATAAAATAGTGATGTCTTTTCATCAAAACGAAGCATAATCATATGGTCAATGTTTCAAGCACAATATGATTTTAAAACGGCCGTTTATATATATATTTAAAAAATTAATAAAAAATTAAACTAAAGTTTATTGCTTTCTATTCTCACACGAAAAAAATCGTTTATTAATTGTATTTCGCTTCAAAAAGTCATTTTTGCAAGAACTTTTTCGCTTTAATAATTTGCACTTCATTAACGTTTATGTAAGCAAACGCTAACCATATGGTTTTCCTTTAACAATGCTCGCAGCTATGTGTTTTGATTCCAATTTGTTAGCACTTTAAGCTAAGACTGAAACCATCATATGAAAGTCTAGATGGAAACTGAAATAAGTCTAAAACTATTCTGAGCGAAGAAATCATATTTTCAATAAAGCAATCTAAAAGCAAAAATATATTTATATGCTTTCGAATTAATCAAAGGCAAACTAGTTGTAATTTAACAATAATAATCACACTATCAAACAAATCGCTGAGTATTCAGCTTTGCAACGCAATTTATCTATTTCCTATTTAGATAACCGAACATTTTCGTTGAATATTAGACCGACTGACTACATAGGCTGCACATTTTAAAGTACGACAAGTACATGATCTTTCAAAACATGTTCTAAAATGAGTTAGGATTCATTTCGCATCGTCGTTTTTGACTAAATAACTTTTGTTTTACAGGATCCTTTTTCATGATACCGTTCTTTTCTGGTTGTAAAGAAATTTTCTACACCATAATCCGATAAACTCATATATCGCTAGTTACAGTAGTAATCGTAAAGAACATTTAAATCTGGCAATACTACTGACGTGACGGCAAAGTAAAATTTTTATTTAGGAAGAAAATTGATGAAAAATGTAAATTTTTGTGAATAGCAGCTGAAAATTAAAAGTTAAACTAATGATTACAAGTGAGCTAAGCATCATTTGGTATAAAAGCAAAAAAAAAAAAATAAATAAAATTTTCCCGACCTTTAAAACGGATTTAAAAAAGTCCAATAAGTCAACTTTTTTTTTTCTTGATTGCCGACTCCTTTTGGAAAAGCTCACTGTAGTGTGTGTGCTGTGAGACGCAATTTTTTTTTCTTTTTTTTTTTTTGTTTTTGAGGAATACTGGCGCACACAATAAACAATAAAAGTGTGATTGAAAAATTATTAAGCATATTTTTTAATCTTTTGTTTGTCAATAGTTACGTTGTATTTTTTTCATGGATTGTTGAATATATTTTGGAGAGGAAAAATTGTTAATATAAATACATAACGACCTCGCAGCCAACGTTGCAGATTGTCGTATAATTTTTTTTATTGGAAAGGAAGCCGTTTTTGTTGTTATTTAGCGGTCGTGCCTGTGTTTGTGGCTTGATACTGTGTGATTAGTCTTCGCTATTTAGTGTGTGCGTATATGGTAGTGGTGAGTGTAGCGTGTATGTGTGTTGCGTTAGTACAAAAATTGAAAACGCCAAAGTAAAACCATCGAGAAGAAGAATCAAAGAAAAATTTGACAGGTAAGAGAATCAATCCGTAAAGAAATAGAAAGAACACATTTTCACAAACATAACTAATACAATTCGCGGAGAGCAAAATTTTTTGTGTGTGAAGAAAAGTGTTTTTGTGAAATAAATCTAAAAAAGTTGATCAATATATTTTATGTCGTTTATTTATTTCGTTTTTTTGTTGTTGTTTATGCCATATATGTGGACTGCATGTTATTTAGTGCGTGTGTCATCTTTGATGTTTTTTTTCCAAAGGTCGTTTGTCGCAAACAATACATATATAAAGAAAAGAAAATTTTGACAATAATACCATTGAGAATACCTTGTTTTAAATAAAATACAAAGTGAGTTTACGCGTGACTTGAGAATTTGGTCGATTCCATCAAATGCAATACAATACCAAGACGTACGATTTGCTTCAATTTTTATTTATGTATGAATTTCAAATTTTAGGTAAACTATTTACACGCTATCTTGGCTTGGGGATAATTCCAGAGGCGAATATACATAGCGGAAGAGTGTCGCCTAACATGGAAATTGAGCCGGATCAGTCAATGGAAGCAATGGATATTCAAGAAATGGATGCTCTACCTGGCGGTGAATTGCAACACCAACAGCATTTGAACAAGTTACATTTGAGCCCAAATCCTGGTCAGTTGCCTAATGAAAATGGCAATGTTCCACCACAACAACTGTTAGCTGATTCGGGATCTCCTTATGCTAATGAACAAGAAATGGCCGAAGACGATGACCTTAAAGAGGATCAATGTCGTTCAGAGGCAATATTCTCCTACATCGTAGAGAATATTGTTCATTTAAAACAACAACAATTATCGCCACCCGTTTTTGTGCGCATGCTGCCATGGAAGATCATGGTAATCCCCAATGAACGTGCCTTGGGCTTTTTCCTGCAGTGCAATGGTGAGAATGATTCACCTACGTGGTCTTGTAATGCCATTGCAGAATTACGTTTAAAAAGTCACAAACCAGGAGCTAAGCCTTTCACACGTATGCGTATTAAACACTTGTTCTACTCCAAGGAAAATGATTATGGCTATTCCAATTTCATCTCTTGGCAAGAATTGCGCGATCCCGACAACTATTATATTCACAATGGAGCCATTACATTAGAGGTATTTGTACACGCCGACGCTCCTCACGGTGTACTATGGGATTCAAAGAAGCATACAGGTTATGTCGGTTTAAAAAATCAAGGAGCTACTTGTTACATGAATTCTCTCCTGCAAACTCTGTACTTTACCAATCAATTGCGCAGAGCCGTATATAAAATACCAACTGAGGCAGATGACAGTACCAAATCTGTTGGTCTTTCGCTGCAGCGCGTCTTTCACGAGCTTCAGTTTAGTGATAAACCAGTTGGCACTAAAAAATTAACCAAGTCCTTCGGCTGGGAAACGCTTGATTCATTTATGCAACATGATGTTCAAGAGTTTTTGCGCGTTTTGCTTGACAAGCTTGAATCTAAAATGAAAGGCACTAATTTGGAAGGCACAATTACAGCTCTATTTAAAGGGAAAATGTTTTCATGCATAAAATGCGAAAATGTCGATTACAGTAGCATGCGTTACGAAACTTTTTATGATATACAACTAAACGTGAAGGGTAAAAAGGATATTATGGAATCATTTCAAGATTACGTCGCAACCATAAATTTAAAAGACGATAATAAATACGACGCTGGTTATTACGGTTTGCAGGTAAGATTGTGTATCTATTTAACCTCTTAATTTATGGAATCATATTAAAGTAACGAAATCAAAATCAATATCGTTTGTACCCAACTTGTTTTCCGCAGGAAGGAAATAAATGCGTAAATTTTATTTCATTCCCGTCAGTGTTGCATTTGCATTTAATGCGTTTTCAATACGACCCGGTTACTGATAGTTCCATCAAATATAACGACCGTTTCCAATTCTATGAGCAAATCAATCTTGATCGATTCCTGGAGAAGGAAGGTGATACCAAAGCCGAGTACGTTTTACACGCTGTACTTGTCCACTCGGGTGATAATCATGGTGGTCACTACGTGGTTTTCATTAATCCAAAATGCGACGGTAAGTGGTACAAATTCGATGATGATGTGGTCTGCAGTTGCAAGAAAATCGAAGCAATAGAACTAAATTATGGCGGCATGGATGATGAGGTATCGTTTCATGCCAAGTGCAGCAATGCCTATATGTTGGTTTACATACGTAAATCAGAAATTAATCGAATTTTAAGCGATATACTCGAAAATGAGATACCTAGTGAGCTAGTCGAACGTCTCGATTTGGAAAAGCGCATTGAAATGGCTCGTCGTAAAGAACGAAGTGAAGTTAATTTGTATGTATCCGTTCATATTATACTTGAGGAGTATTTTGAAGCGCAACAGAAGCGCCGCCTTTTCGATTTGGATAAAATTCATCAGCGTTTGTTTAAATTTAAGCAGACACAATCTGTTGAAGAAATGATGGAACAATTTGTGAAGTCCTTTTGTGTGCCCAAAGGACGTATGCGCGTTTGGATAATGTACGCGGCTCAGACGCAAAAATTCTTTTACTTTGACTTTCAACGGGAGGGACATCGCACCATTGAGCAAATCCCTAGTTCGCAAAAGCCATGGGTAATATTTCTGGAATTGGCTCCGCAAGACAAACCTGGCGGTGCTCTGCAGCCTTTCGATCCCAAAAAAGAAGTATTGATTTTTTTCAAGTTCTATGATGCTCGTAACAAGCGACTTAATTACATCGGTTGCTCACAGCAACCATTGGGTCGCCGTCTCATCGAAATAGTACCGGATGTAAATACTCACTTAGGCTTTGATAATGACACGGAACTAACCGTATACGATGAATGTAATGATCGCAAGGTTACAAATCTAAATGAGACATTAGAGAATATTCTTGATTCCCATCCGGATAATACAGAACGCGGCACTCTTCAGGGCTTCATATTAATTTTTGAGAAAGATCACGCCGATCCTAAATTGGAATTGCCCACGGTCGTTGATTATTTTTCAGATTTGGTTTACCGAGTGGAAGTCACATTTTGTGACAAAGGTAATCCAAACGAGCCCGAAATAGTACTCGAGCTTTCAAATCGTTACACATACGATCAAATGGCTCAAGCAGTTGCAGAACGTCTAAATACTGATCCCAACAAATTGCAATTCTTTACCTGTACTAGCAGTTATAAAGATCAACCCGGTACTGCAATTCAGTATCAAACCAAGGTAAGGGGACATTTTGTCAGTATCTATTAACTCGTCAGCTTTTTTATATCGTTTGTTATGTTACAGAGTTGCCTGAAGGAGTTGTTGATGCCTTCGAAGCAAAGCGCCACCAAAAAGCTTTTCTATCAAAGACTGTCGCTCAGCATACACGAACTTGACAATAAAAAGCAATTTAAGTGCATCTGGGTTTCAAATGATTTGAAAGATGAGAAGGAGCTGGTACTCTATCCCAATAAAAATGATACCGTTAAGGGATTGTTAGATGAGGCCGCCAAAAAGATACAATTCTCTGAAAATAGTTCGAAAAAGTTACGATTACTTAAGGTGAACAATCACAAAATTGTGACTGTCTTGAAAGAAGACATGTCATTGGAATCTCTTCAAAATGCCATGGACCCCATTACACCACAAAGCGCCCAGAAAACATTTCGTATCGAAGAAGTGCCTATGGAAGACATACAATTGGCGGAAAATGAAATGCTTATACCGGTGGCTCACTACAGTAAAGAGATATTTAATTTATTTGGGGTGCCTTTCTTGATTAAGGCAAAACTTAATGAGCCATATGGTGCTCTTAAGCAACGCATCCAAAAACGTCTCAATGTACCCGACAAAGAGTGGGAAAACTACAAGTTTGTTATCATGGGTGGTAATACGTCTGATGTCCATGATAATACACCTGTGGATTTTGACACTTATCGCACTTGGAATAAGAGCTGGCCACACTTTGGTCTGGATCACATTAACAAATCACGCAAGCGGACGTCTCTAAATTTTTCTGAGAAGGCCATCAAGATTTACAATTAGATTAACCCTTCCTGCCCCTCCCTTCTCCCAAACACTATTATATCTTTACTATATATTAAAACGGATCAAACAATTAACAAAAAAAAAAAAAAAAAAACAAAAATTCCCAACAAAAGTCTATTTGAAAAACAAACCAAGAAAACAATAAATAAAGGAAAAAAAGAACTACTACCAAAATAAAAAGCAGGCCAAGAACAGTATACCGTTAAATAGTCAGTTAGCTAAGGCTCAACATCACCAACATGCCGAATAAAAAATTATTGAGTGAGTAAATATAAAAACGAATAATTATGTGGTAGAGAATTTTAACACTTCGTATATGCGAACAACAGAAGCGAGCAGACTCTTAATCAGCATCTTCTTATTTATAGAAAAAGAATTCTTGATCCCTTAAAAGGAATACTAAATCACTTCTTTGATGAAGATATTATAAATGTATATCCCTGTATTAAGAGGGCAAATAAAAAATATATAAAAGCACGTACTTACGTACGTATAACCACAACTCCTATCTCATTTTCACAAAGATATTCATACAAAATACAAATGTTATGAATATTCCATATATTCCACACACGCGCATACATGTACACACAACTTAATATTATGTGAGAATTAAAGAAAAAAAAAAAAGTTCATCTCGAGTAACACAAACCCACCATCCATCCAAACGATCCATCATTGGGTACTAGGTACGACGGGAATGAATATAAGCAACAAGAAATGGCTTAATATTGCAAAAGTGCAAACGACAACAACATGAACATAACATTGATGAAAATCTAAAAAAAAAATTTCTAAAAGCACCACCCTACACTACACTCTCTCTTTAGCGTTTGTTATTTATGTTTACTATAAATGATATATATTATGCATAAAAAAAAAAAAAAGCAGCAAAATTTAAAACTTTGTCAACTCTAGTTAAGATCAGCTTCTGCGGCAAAAAAAAAAAGAAGAAACTAAAGGAAAAAAAAAAATCAAAAGTAACAAAATAATTTTAACAAATTTCCTAAAGCAAAACATTCAGTACGTACGTACGTACGTACGTACGGGATCTAATACGGATTTTAAGAATAACAAAATCTTTAAAGAGCACTGTAGATTATATAAAAAGAAATTGAAGATCGACATTGAAAGACACAAGATATTTTCAACAGAATCAATCTTGGAAAATAGAGAGAAGTCTTATTTTTAAAATTGAAATTTTAACAAAATATTAATTTTTCGAGCGAAGCGGGGTGAGTTCTATTATTCATAATTAGTACTTTTCTCTAGCAAACAACAAATAATTTTGGCATCAATGTTATAATCTTAACGCGCCGTTAAATCAAAATGCAAAATTTTGTAACTTAGCATTTCCGCTCAAGAAGCGAAAAAAACTTTTGAAATTAGTCTGACAATTAAAATTCACATTTTTGATAATTGTCTGGGGTCGTTACAAACAGGATACAAATCTTTAGAATCGCATCGCAAAAAACAAAAAAAAAAAATGGTGCGAAGAGGGTGTATACTAATCAAGTTTCTTGAATTTCATATCTAGCTAGTCACTGTAGTAATTTTCCTCTTTTTCTTTTCCGTAACGGTAGTGGGCAAATATATGCTCTGCTGCAACTTTCCGTTAAAAATACAAAGCTTTAAGGAAACTTGGAAACACGCAGGCTTTTAAGAAGCTAGCTGAGTCGATGTCTTAAGCGGTGAGCGAGCATACTCGTCAAGCATCAAAGATTGTAATGGTGGGACCTGATAAGATGTCAAAAATATTTTATTATTCATAATGATGAAATCTTATAAGAAAATCCGGCAAGGAAGGATGGACGAATCAAGCCCTATGTACTCGTCATATACAGTTAAACTGATGTCCTCGTCGGGACTTTGTACGCGATTATTATTGAGCGTTTTAATTTTAATTTGGTTTTTTTGTTTTTTTTTGTGTGTGTGTGTGTGTGTGTGTGTAATTATGAGAAAAAATATATGGCACTGCACGTAAGGAGCGAGAAAAGAAGCAAAATAATAGACTTTTTTTTTTTACACATATTTTCACTTTATCATTTCGTTTAGTTAACCCTTACCAGCTTAATAAATGATGTCCAATTTATTTATTTATATTTATATATTTTCTTTAAATAGGCGCTACTTGTGAGAATAAACCAACAATAAAAACGCAAACCAATTGCTTTAAATGAAAGAAGTAATCGTACTTAGCGACTTTTGGGCAAAGATACTTGCGATTTCGCTTCGTACTGGTATGCACACTAATACACCTTAGGCAGTTTAAAAAAGTAACACAACAATATGTTGAGCAAAGTTATTTTTGATTCTCTTTCGAAGTTGTTTAGAAGACAGCGACAGATAATCCGATCCATAATCCTTCAACTCTAAAAAGTTGATTACTTTCCGTATATCTAAGAGGATTTCAGGCTTGTAAACTTATAGTAAATATTTCTTAATCTTCTTTTCTTTTTTTTGATAATCCAAGAGGTTAACAAAACCCCCAAGCCTGGCCTCTGTAGAGGTACACATATTTTTGAACGTTGTGCAATTTAATTACGTTCGTTTATAGGCCGATATTGACATTTTCGGAAAGAAAGAAAATCTCCTAGATCAAGTATGACAAACAAACATTTCATCTTAGAAAAAAGTCCATAAATGTCACTAAATTCCTATTAATAGTAATTAGTAAACGATATTAAAAACAGGCTCACTTTTTAAAATACTCGATGAAAACTGAACTTTTGAAAAATTGGACTTTTTTTTTTTTTTTTAATTTTTAGCAACTGTGGGCGGGCGTGGACAATAGATATGCGTCAAAAATATCTTCGGAGCAAAACGTGCCGAAATCAAAATACAAATAAACGACAAGCAGCCCTCTTTCTTTAACTAATTTGAGTTTAATTTCAATGCTATTGCATTAGAATGATTGAATGCTTAATTTTATTTTAGAACGGATTTCGATTCTCCGGGAACTTTGCCTATTTCCTAGAAGGAAGAATAAGTATTCAATTTCTGTCTTTATCTGTTGTAACGAGTTTCGAAAAAGTCTTAATTGATAGCTTATTCGCCTCCAGCCAATGCTACATTCACTAACTATTTGCAAGTACAATTTTTTCTTGTTTCATGCACATTTCCCCTACCATTTACACGAGTAAGTCTACCTTTCGACAGTTTTACAGTAAGCAATCTCAATAGATCTTCTTGACATCCTTTAACACACATTTTGTACCGATATCGAGATCTGATGTAAATCATATGGACTTTAACGATTCACGGACAAACATGATTTATAGCAATTAGGAAAATTACTTCCTTCTAAATCTTAAGGTATCGAATCGACATTACATTTGCATTTATTTATGCCGTTAGTTAGGATAAGGGGCTTGTCAACTGTACCTATACGTACGAATGAAGATAGACTTTGAAACAAAAGATAAGGATGTTGTTCTTTAAAAGGCAGAAGAGTGAACCTGAAAAATTCAGGATGAAAATAGATTTGCTGAATTTTGAGAACTAAGAATATATCAAGAATGCGAATTTCGCAAGCAATCAGCAAATTATGCGGTCTACGGTAACACAACACTATTATAGTTAGTTGTACATTATTGTCATTACTTAAATGCCAATGGATCTCGAAGCGCAAATCGGGCTGCTTTCGTTTTTTCAAAAATTGCTCTTATGTATATTCAAATGACAATCAAATTGCGTATCCTGTGTCGTCGTTCTTATGAAATTATTTGGTTGCTTGCGAAAAAACCAGCGTCGACAATAAATAAAACTTTTAATTTAATTGATGTTGTGTAGACGTATGTTATCTTCTAGTAAACTGAGTAGAAGTAATTGGTTGGAAGCGCAGCTCAAATTGAATTTTCTAATATGTTGATTCCTCAAAACTATTTTTTTTTTTTTTTTTTTTTTGTCATTTTTTATTGTTTTTCTGGGAGATTTTATTAAAACGAATTTTATTATGAATTAGCTGGCACGGGAGAACCCGATGCCGCATTACTTGATGACAATGATGAAGATGTGGGCGATGATGTTGACGATGTACCCGCTGCAACGGTACTATGTTCGTGCGACGAAGCTTTTGTGGCAAAATAATTTTCAATCTAAAACCATTAATAAAAATGAAAAGAAAAAGTAAAAAATATTTACAAAATCTTATCAAAAACAAAAAAAATAAATAAAATAAATAAATTGTTACCATCTTTTTAATATAGTTGCACAAACTATTATTGTTCGTAGTTGTTGATATAACATTTTCGACCCGATATGGGGGTGTAACGGTCACTTCGTTAAATACCTGAATATTGGGTCCTTGCCAAGAAACTTCAGTATACTGAAATGAAATAAATACAAAAGTTATTTTTTAGTTTTCTTTCATTTATTTTTCTTATTAGAACATTTCCAATAAACCTGAAATTGCTTAGCAAACAATCTGTAGAGCTCTTGGGCTTCCGCGCTAACATCAGCATTTTTCGACTTGAGATACGTTTGTCGGTGCTGAACTGTTTTACGAAGTCGTAATTTAAGCTGCAAACAAGTATTTAAAGGCAAATTTTTTAATGTAATTAATTATTGGGTTGTTTTTTTTTCCATCTCACCATCTCACTTACTTGTTCCAAACTCAATTTTTGAGGATCGTCAACGAAATTACCATTACATTCCTTAATTACTTGAACATTGCTGCACAGCGACAAGTTCAATACATAAACATCATTTAGATTTTCCGCATTCTTCGAGCGACATTCTATTATTTAAAAATGTTTAGTTAAGGAAAATCGACAAATAACTAATTTTCACGTAAATAATTTTCATTTAATAAGTCAGTTTTTTCCTGGCTCATAAAACAACGTTAGCGTCACTAACGTACTCATTTACAAGTTTTCTTTACGTTATATGCTGCATGTGCACTTATGGTACTTTTTGTGCGAAAACAATTAAAAACCAACAATTTTCAACTTTCTCCTAGTTGATTAGAAATATGTATATATGATTAGAGCGATACATAAATAATAAAATTAAAAAAAAAAAAAAACAAAACAGTAAACGCTGAATTTTTAATCAAACTTTTTCTTGTTGTACTTGGGGTTTTTTTTTTTTTTTTTTTAAAGGATACTTAAAATCAGCATTTTTGTATGGTGATCAAAGGCGAGAACTTCTCCTTCCACTTCTTCATTAAAGCAGGTCGTGCACAGTACCGTGGAACCAATACTGAAACAATCATTGACCGCGGCCATTTTTAATTACTTCCCCTCCTGCCTATCTGCGTATCTGCAATGTTATTATATTAAACAAATTTGAAAACAATCAATGCTTTTCAATTAAATTATATTGAACCTGATTTGATTAGCTGGTTGCTTTGATGATATCTGTCAGTTTGTTTTTTTAAGTTGAAAAAAAAAAAAAAAAAGATTTCACTTGGCTGCTTATTCCAACTACTTGTCCAGTAAAGAATCAATTGAATGAAATTCTTTTTGTATGACAGATTCTTAAGTGGTTTAACTTGGACCGCTGTTAAGGAACTTGTCACTTTTCTTCTTGCGTTTGTTTTGTTCTTTTCAATTTGATTGCTGCCTGGTGTGTTCCTTTTCCTTTTTTTTTTTTTTCTTGCTTTTTGCCACCTTATTATCGGGGGTTTCTGTGCAAATCGCCTTTTTTTTCTTTTTTTAATTTACTTCGTTTTGTTTATTTTCCCGTTGCTTTTGCAAAGAAACTATTATCAATATACAAATTATTTAAATGCACATTTATGTTGTAACAAAAATTATTGGGATAAATAATTTCTTATTGTAACAATAAAACCGTTTATGACGACGACAAGTCGGAAAAATTATCAGCACACGAAAAGAATGTAAAGAGAAAGGAAATAATGATGTTCCATAGAAATAAAGAAACAAGAAGAATATTTCTTATACGTTTTATTGTGTCATTCGTGGTAAGAAATTGAGTTGTTGTGGATGGAAAGAGATTCTGTGCTGCCAGATGTAAAATAGAATAATAAGGCAAGGCCAAGGGATTGTTTTTATAATTTTTTTTTTTGTCTGCAATTAATTTATCCGCTTTGGGATAACAGAAAGGGGTAATATTGAAATAATCACATTTATATTCAAGAATATTATTTGGTATTTGCTATGAATGCTTGGAAATTGATATGTATATACATACATATGTATATGAAGTGCGGTAGAGTTTTAAATAAAGCCGGCAGGTTTAAGATTTTAGTTGTATAATTTATTGCTCTGGCCAAATTAATTATAATAATAATAATAATAATAATAATATTTATTCGAAAAATATTATATAAGTAAGATAAGCGTAAATGTGTGCATAGCACGAAAATTTAAATGAACATTCTTATCACTTTCGAAAGCCCTTACATTCAAATAAATTGAACAACTCTGTTCATCTGCTGTGACAGGCTTATAAGAATGTTACGTCCTTAACGAAAAAAAAAAATAAAAAAACAAGATTTTTATTAGTGCTTTGTTATAAAACCATATGTATAAATAAAATATTTCATTTTTTCTACTTTACGCTCGAGTGTTATTATTTCTGATTCCATTTATTTTGTTGGCTTTTTGTTAAAATAGACTTTAGTTACATAATTTTATAAAGTTTGTTAGACTTATTAACCAAGGAAAATGTTCGTTAAGAAGGCACCTTGATAAATATTATGTGCAAAGTCATGCTGAAATTCGTTACTGAATAAATATTTATTTAAGTGGAATTTAATAATTATATTTATCTTAATCAGAAAAAGTCTATTTATGTTGAGCGAAATATATAGATTATTTTGTCATTTTCATTTATAGGTTAAGTTTTCTTTAACACAGTATATACGTAATGCTACGGAAATATTGTCTCTTATTTCTAATTTGTTATATTTTCTTTCTTTTTAAATATTTGCTGTTGAAATTGTTGTAAACCGTTGTGTAATTATTGCTGCTAATTAAAATTTGTCCTTGTTGTGCTGTCGAAGAATTTAGGAATGGTGGGGATGCATTTTCTTTTCCATTTCAGCTTCAACTCGTGCTTCGTCAATACTGGCCACTGATGGTAAACCACCTGGCCAATGCAATAGTTCTGGTTCATGTTCCATTATCATATTGGCTTCAGCTAAAGTATGAAAAACAAAAATAAAAACAAGAAAAAATATATATCTTTATTAGAGTGCACAATTAGATTTTCCAATTTTAATTAAAATCTGCTGTAAATAAAACACTTTTTTTTTAAAGAGAATTTTGGAAAAAAAAATTCATATATTTAGAGACGAAACTGCTATTAATATTAATAATTTAGCGAATAAATAAAATGAAAGAGAAAATTAAAATAAATGAATTCATTTTGAGGGCGGTATACCCAGAAGAGGACGTAATAAACCCAATTTGGTTATTATTTCTGGAAGAGTTAGATCTGTAAAATAATGATACGAAAAATTCTTGATAATGTAACTACGTAAACTCTTTGAAGACAAAGTTAGTTGTGTCCTTGAAATCACGTATAGCGAGTTGTTTTTATGTGAACAATTGCCAATTTTTTTTTAGTTTTTTTTGTTTTTTTTTGTTGGCAGAATTGACTGACTCACCTTTGATGCGATGCAATTTACTGCCGTAAGCCATATCTGCATAATATCCGCATAAGAATGTAAGTGGAATCATGGGCAGGAAAACAACTGGCCGCTTAAAGCGTTGATAATATGAAACTGTGACAAAAAATGAGGTCAAGTAGAAACCACTTAGCCAAAAGAATAACTCCCTAGTGCGTGCGAGTTCCATAGCTTGTTCGCGTTCTTTAATTTGATAATGCATTTGTATCCAACGCTCCATCTAGTCAGGAGGTGTTACAAACTTTGTAAGCTTCTTAGTGCATATTTTTAAATTACTTAATCCGATTTTCTACGAACCTTTAATTCCTGGCATTTCTTATAAGCCGGATCATCATGTTGTGGATACGAAACAGATGAATGGCTTGTCGATTTATTACCCATTTTCTATTAATAACTGCTTTTACTTAATATTACTTTAATTGCTATAATATGTTAAACAAGTTTTCTAAAATTTTTATAAAGACTTGCGCATTGACTCCTATCCTGAATATCCTGAATGTTAAACTATTGTTTATGTTTTTGCGACTGTGCTGCCAATGCCGGTTCTATCAATCTATTCCTTTTAAAATGTCTGATTGGAGAAAGTGCATTATTTTTGTAATGGGGAAAATAAAAACAGCTGACTATACGAAACGAGATTTAAAGCAGTCGTTTACATTAACTGTCAATGTGAAAAAAGTTTGATAAAGTGCTAATATGGATCAACAAATACTTGCTTACTTAGAATATTGTCTTGCTTATTTATTTTATTCATACTCCTTACCACTTTGGATTAGTTAATTTGACGTTTACTATTAGGCTTAATAATTTATAGAAAATATTCATGTTTCATAAAACATATTAAACAGTTTATTTAACCTTCTTCGAAAATTCCAAGGAATTCAAAGCATTAAGAAACAATTCTTAAGAGGCCTTATCTGATAATAAATTAAAACTCACTCTATACACTCAACTCTTTTTTTACACATGAGAAATTCGGGGATATGCTCCATAACTTTAAAAAATCGTGTAAGATGAAAAAACTTTAATCATTCCAATCAAAAAAAGAAAATCGTGCAAAAAAGTAATAATGAAATCCATATCATATATTTATGAAACAGAAACAATTCATTTTTATTGCAAAACAAATATAAATTTAGTGTGCAGTGAAAATTCAGTCTATTAGTGCAATACACAAAAATTGAATTTGAAATTTAAAATAAAACGCAATCTCGCAACTATTCATCATTACTTAATAACAAGCGTGCAAGTTTGTTACGGACTGGACCATCAACAAAGGAGCATCAATTTGCATTGAAATTATCTGTTGCATTCTACGAACTGAACACTTTAGCACAAAAGAAATACTGAGTGACAATGTTTTCGGTATTTGGTAGAATCAAAGAAAATTTTTCCCATACAAGCATTCCGATATCAGCTATCAAATAGATGAAGACAGGGTGCTTGAAATGTGAACTGGACTGTGAAAAAATGCAATTAAATCCATTGTTGCGAAAAAAACCAAATGAATTTCCGAACAATCTAATACAAAAAAGGTTGGTGCGGTTCAAGCACGTTTTTTCTAAGATTAAAGAAGGCAAAGAGCAATTGCACGAGAAATTGCAAGTATTTTACATTTGAAATGCTGGAAAATGTATAGGATGGTAAAGAAACTGAATAACAGACGGTTAGATGTTATTGAGCTATTCAGTTAAATGCTTTAGTCCCTTAAGTGGAGAAGTTATCCTGGAAATCTGGTTGTTGACCAAATTTCTACTTGCTTTTCGGAAAGATTAAAAATTGTTTGTACTTGGATTGGCTCAATAGATAAATTGTTAGAGTTGAATTATTTTTTAGATAATTAGAATTTCTTCATATTATGATCTAAATGTGGTTTTGAAGCCCATGTCCACAACAACTGAGTGATGAATATGAAATGCCTCTTTTAGAACGAATACATTTTCTTTTCCTTTTTCTTTCTTCATTCTGTAATTTTTAAAAATCAATGTTGGTAACATAACGTCCAGTTGATTCATCTTTATCTTTATAATAAAATATATTTTTATTGAAAAGCATCGAAAGCGAAATTATATTAATACCCTTCACCGACTTGTTAAAATAAATAAACTTTTGATCTCGTAATTAAAAAGTATGGGAACAAGGCAGAATATTATAATCGGGTAAGACTGATCAGTAAATACCCTACGTCACCTCGGCTAGAGCAGCTGTTCACTCGTTTTCGTAATAAGAATTCAAAAATTACACATTATTTTCAGGCGAAGTCATACTTCTCATGGAAACCCGCATCTTGGAAGATGCTCAAAACAATGTATGACGTGATCCAAATTTTAGCAAACTTTATTTACTTCCCAAAAATTTTATTATTTTTAAGTTTCTGTCATAGAAAACTAAGATTTATACTTTCTCTGCATATATATCGGTTTGCTTTTCGTCATAACCCTTATACACATTACTGGTATGGACCAAGTTCATTGTAGCATGTTAACATAAATTGTTTTCTGCAGGGCTTACTATTCATAAGAAATCGTATATGAAGGGGGGCCCCAAGAATTAGACTCACGTAGTTGAAATTTGCTGACCTTCATTCTTATGTCAAATTACTATCATGAACAAATTTACATCGTAGAACATTAACAATTAGGCCCGATTGGCGTATAATGGTTTACATTTCTTAGCAATCCTTATATACGGTATCTAAAAAATAGACTTACGTTCGGTAAGTTTGACTTCTTTGTTAATTTACTATTATGAACCAATTTTCCCCATGAAATATTGGAAAGTCGATCTTTTCATTATATAAGGTTTCAGCTTTCATAGAGACCGATATATGAGAGGGGGCTCAAAACCTTCCCCAGCCAAACCAAATTTTGTTTAGTAATTTAGAATATCGAAATACTAGTACACAATGAGTTTTGTCGAAAAATTTTGAAAATTGCCTTTTTTTTCCCATATACCGACTATTTAAAATAAGGCGTTAGATTGTAGGTGGCCGAAAACGTGAACCGATCTAATAGAATTCGTCCTTGGGTCAAAACACGCCATTGCATCGAATTTCATCAAAATATCTTGACAATTGCGACCTGTAGGATGAACAAAAACTTACATGGACCAGCATCAGACGTACAGACAGATTTAGATTGATTCCTAAGCTCCTTTGGGTGTCCGCACGAACTTAACATAAAAAGCGGACAAAGTCAAAGATCAATTAATATAATTTTTTTTAACTTAAGCTAATAATACGAAAGACAAATGCGTATGTTTGAGCCCAACTTTATTATATTTAATGTCGGGATAGTAATTTAAACTGATACTGTTTAACAAGAGCTATGTTTTCCGAAATTAGCATTCCGAACATTTTATGGATTGCAAGTCACTTATTTTTTAACAAATCGAATGTACTTTTGCGGTGAATATATCGAGCAAGTGATGAAATATCAAAACATCCCGTTCTTTTGTCTGTTTACATGACACACTCTACCAATTTCTTATCAGATATTAAAGAATTCTCCTTTGCGTATGCGTTAAAATGCAACACTTTAAATAACAGTAACCATTATTTCATTCTCCCTCGTTTCTATTAAACATTTTTTGCAGTTTCGTATATTTCAACAAATAAATTAATAATAATAATAATAATAATAAAAAATAAGAAAACAGTAGTTAAAGAACAAATGCATAAAATAGTTTAAACTTTCAAGTTCATAGTTACATATAAAACAAAACTTCGGTAAAAAGAAAAGCGTGACGACTACACGAATTCTTTTTTAAAGGCTTATTAAACTCCTAAAAATATGTAACATATTAATAAAAACAAAAAAAGCAAAAGCAAACTTATAATAGAAATCAAGTTAAATCACGTATCTGTTCGATTATCTTTTATATCTTTATTTGTGACACACACTACTTTTATAATTTATTATTAATCATTTTTAATTTTTCTGTTTTCTTTAATCAATTAAAAAAAAAAAGTAAAAAAATAAAATAAAAAATAATGGGTATGTATTCAGTGTTACAGTTCCAATTATATAACTGTTATATCGCTTAATCTTTAAGGGTTGTAGTAGTGTTTGTGAAAAAGAAGAAAAAAACTTTGTCGCATAAAATCAGCTGATCAGATATCAATCAATTATTTGGTCACTTAAATGTAAACATCAAGCTGTTGTTGTGTATAATATATGCTAAACAAGCGTAGCCTTGATTTTGAAAATATCAAATAACAATTTTGTTACTTGTTGATTTTTAGACCGGACACTGTAACGTTCGTATACATGGACAACTTGTCGATATAAATACATTTTATAAATATTAACTTTATTATATTCATTAGAAGATATAAATTGGATTTGTCAAATATATATATATATATATATAACTCATATGACCAAAATATAATTGTGAATCCTGTCCCGGTGTCCGTCCGCTTACTTAAATTACCATTACGATTTGGAAAATATGTTTACAAGGATCAATTTGTTTTCATATTTTGTCTTTTGACTTTCAGCGAAACGATTTCATGAACCCAGTCCACTTAAGGCTTCTTAAGGCAGAGCGAAAATGGTGACAGATCTGCTGTAAAGCGTTTTTGCTTATGAAATGTATCTATGACTGCACTTATTCGATGAGAAATCTTTGCCAAGATTATCCCTTTACGGGATATGTGATAAACGGTATACAATACGACATACGATTATATTCATATTCTTTTATTGATCTTTGCCTTTACTTCGAGTCAAATATAATATTTAAGCTAATAGTTCATATTACAAAGCGCGTAGCTCGTAGATCTATTAGTTATTTCAGAAATATTTAGAAATATTCTTAATTCAAGTGGAGCAGAGGAAGTTTTTGTTTTTATTTATGATTTTACTAAAATAACTTTATTTGTTTTTTGCAGATAATTATTATCATTGGGACATTTAAAATTTTTTATGCAACAACCTATTATGACTTGATCCATTTGAATGAGTGAACAATTGCGAACACGTCGCTTAGGAGCAGCCCGTAGTAAAACACTTTCGGCCACAAATTTAGCTCCTATTAGTAGTAGCGGTAGTCATAGTTCCATAAGTCCTGGCATAAGTCACAGTGCGAGTAGTCATTTTTTGTATCAACATTTCCGTAGTCAACAGCATCAGTCGGTACAAGCACAACATTTCATTTTTAGTCGCATCGATAGTCCTAAAGGTCAGCTGTGCACATTAACACATAACGGTGCTTCTGCTGGTTATGGAGTCGATGGTGTTAGTAATATTAATAGTCCAACTGTTTTAAATTCTGGAAGCGGTAGTGGTAGTGGAAGCAGTGGTGGTCAACGTGTTTCAAATAATATGGGACCAATGTTAGGCACTTCAGCCACAGTAGCAATCAGCAGCAATTATAATGCTCACAATAATCCTCCGAATCCAGTAACTGGAATAGGTGTGGCGGGCAGCGGCGCCGGCAGTGGCGGTATTACTGGCCTCGGCGGCCATAATAATGGTGCCAATCTAAATCCAATGCAGCTAAGTAGCGCTTTATCAGGGGGCACCGGAGGTTTAAGTGGCGTCGGTGTGGGTATTTGTGGCGGTATTAGCAGCACTATGGGACCTAGTAGTGCTGCTATTACCGGGCTTGGTCTTGCAACGGGCATTGGTAATAAAATGCTAGGTCGCAAGCAAAGTCTTAAAGGCGGCGAACCATATTTGGCCGACTACGGACCAGAAGAATCGCTTAACGAAAGTGCAGATATTGAATGGGTGAATAAGCTGTGGGTAAGGCGACTAATGCGTCTGTGCGCATTGGTAGCTTTGGCCTCAGTCTCATTGAATACGCCGAAAACTTTCGAGCGACATCCACCCCTACAATATATAACATTCATATCGGATATTGCAGTGACACTGCTATTCACCGCCGAAATGGTAGCAAAAATGCATATACGCGGTGTATTAAGGGTAAGTGTCGACCGCTTCAAATTCAAAAACTTCTTTTTACTTTTATCCGAATAGCAATACACTTTTCCAAATAACCCTCTGATATGATTGAACATAATATACTTTATGAGTTTATTATCGCTTAAAATATTTAACAATTTTCATACTACACTATATACTAAACTATAAAAAATGCGATTTCCTTAGAACAACGTAACTATCTAGTGTTTTTAGTGTTTAAATAAATTTTTTCTTTTTGTAAAACTATTAGGGTGATGCGCCATATTTAAAGGATCATTGGTGTCAATTTGATTTCTCCATGGTATTCTTTTTGTGGATATCAATTATTTTACAAATACTTGAAATACTCGAAATTGTGCCAAAGTAAGTGATGTGAGAAGGAAATAATTTTTAGCTTAATTTAATAATGTTCGTTACAAAATATTTACAGATTTTCTCCGCAATCGATAATGCGAGCCCCTCGACCTTTAATAATGATACGCTTTCTTAGAGTATTCCTGAAATTCTCTATGCCTAAAAGTCGGATCAATCAAATATTCAAGTAAGTTCCCTTGCCGCAAATGTGATGAGAAAAATTTGTAATTTTTATAGAATTTTTTTTTTTTTAAACATCTTATAGACGCTCTAGTCAACAGATCTACAATGTGACACTGTTTTTCTTATTTTTTATGTCCCTTTATGGTCTTATGGGTGTGCAATTTTTTGGAGAATTGAAGAATCATTGCGTCATGAATAACAGCGATAACGATGAATATGGCAGACCGTAGGCATTTAATTGCGTTATTGTTACGATCATTTATCTCTTTTATTATTTATTGTGTTACTTTAAAGGATACTAACGATCAATTCATTGGCCATACCGGATACGTTTTGCTCAATGGATCCCGATTCGGGTTATCAATGCTCGCCGGGGATGAAATGCATTAAATTGGACTTTTTGACTAGCTATGTGATTGGCTTCAATGGTTTTGAGGATATAGCCACTAGTATATTTACCGTTTATCAGGCTGCTTCACAAGAAGGCTGGGTTTTTATAATGTATCGAGCAATAGACTCTCTGCCAGCTTGGCGAGCAGCATTTTACTTTAGGTGAGTGCTTGATACGTCTCATTTATGCGGATTAATTATTTTATAGTAACTCAACTTTTCTTTTGCACTCCCTTGAAGTACTATGATATTCTTTTTAGCTTGGTTGGTGAAAAATGTTTTCATTGCTGTTATTACGGAAACGTTTAATGAAATCCGGGTACAATTTCAGCAAATGTGGGGTGCTCGCGGCCACATACAGAAAACGGCTGCCTCACAAATTCTAAGCGGCAACGATCAGGGCTGGCGTCTCGTTACCATTGACGATAGTAAACATGGCGGCTTGGCACCGGAAACTTGCCACGCCATCCTGCGTTCACCATATTTTCGAATGTTAGTTATGACCACTATACTTGCTAATGGTATTGTAACGGCGACCATGACGTTTAAGCATGACGGTAGACCGCGGCATGTCTTTTATGAAAAATATTATTACATTGAGGCTGTGTTCACTTTCCTTTTGGATTTGGAGACTATATTCAAAATGTATTGCTTGGGTTGGCGCGGCTACTATAAGCATTCGATACATAAATTTGAGTTGCTTTTAGCAGTGGGCACGACTATACACATAGTGCCGAGCTTTTATTTATCCGGTTTTACCTACTTTCAGGCACGTTACGATACATTCTCGAACTAGCAGGTATTGATTGATACGTTCTTTTTCATTTTTAGGTTTTACGTGTAGTGCGTTTAATTAAAGCCTCACCTATGCTAGAAGGTTTTGTTTATAAAATCTTTGGCCCTGGCAAAAAGTTGGGGTCTCTGATTACTTTTACTGTTTGCTTATTAATTATAAGTTCTAGTATTTCAATGCAACTTTTTTGTTTTCTATGTGACTTTACAAAATTCGAATCCTTTCCGGAAGCGTTCATGTCTATGTTTCAAATTCTTACGCAAGAAGCCTGGGTCGAGGTTATGGATGAGACTATGATACGCACCAGCAAAACGCTAACACCATTAGTCGCCATATATTTCATACTTTATCATTTGTTTGTCACTCTCATTGTTCTAAGTTTATTTGTGGCAGTTATTTTGGATAACTTGGAATTGGATGAGGATATAAAAAAGCTGAAACAGCTAAAGTTTCGCGAACAAAGCGCCGAAATTAAAGAAACTCTTCCATTTCGGTTGCGCATATTTGAAAAGTTTCCTCAGTCGCCGCAAATGACAATTCTTCATCGCATTCCCAACGATTTTACATTGCCAAAGGTGCGTGAATCGTTTATGAAACAATTTGTTATGGAACTGGAAATCGATGATCCCTCAATGGAAAGTTGCAAGCGACCAATGTCAGAATGTTGGGAATCTAATGAAGTTTTCCGTAAACAAAAGCCTGTCAGAATTATGAATAAAACAGCTAAAGTAAGATCAGCGGGCAGCAGGCTTAGAAAATTGGCTATAACGCATATAATCAAGTAAGGTTTCGCGGTCAAGTACATTAGGATAGTATTTGAGTTCTCTAATAACATTTTCATCGGTAGCGATTCGAACAATCAACGTTTAATGCTGGGCGATTCAGCTATGTTACCGGTGGTAGGGGCAAAACAAGGTCTTAAATCTCAAGGTACTATTACGCATTCTAAGCCGTGGCGTGTTGATCAAAAGAAGTAAATGAAACTCAATTTTTTAAAAGTTTTTTTAATATGAACTTTTTCCACTCCCACGCAATTCACTTTGTACTAGATTCGGTTCACGTTCGATACGGCGTAGCGTGCGTTCAGGTTCAATTAAAATCAAGCAAACATATGAGACTATAATGGAAAATGGTGATATAGCTTCTGCGCCACGAGCGAATTCAGGCCGTGCTAGACCCCATGATCTGGACATTAAACTATTGCAAGCCAAACGTCAGCAAGCGGAAATGAGACGTAATCAAAGGGAGGAGGATTTGAGAGAAAATCATCCTTTCTTCGATACGCCCTTATTTTTGGTACCTAGGGAGAGTCGTTTTCGCAAAATATGTCAAAAAATTGTGCATGGCCGTTACGATGCTCGCCTTAAGGATCCTTTAACTGGCAAAGAAAGAAAAGTTCAGTACAAGAGTTTACAGTAAGTGGTATACGGGTTTTCTTCGATATTATAATGGGGGTAAAATTGCTGATATTTTTTGCAGTAATTTTCTAGGTTTGGTTACATATCTGGATTGGGTTATGATTTTTGTAACAACCTTGTCTTGTATATCAATGATGTTCGAAACGCCCAGCGATCGCGTTATGGATCATCCCACTTTGCAGATAGCTGAATACGCTTTTGTAATTTTCATGAGTTTAGAGTTGGCTTTAAAAATTTTAGCCGATGGCCTATTCTTCACGCCGAAAGCTTATGTAAAAGATGTGGCCGCTGTTTTGGATATTTTCATATATCTTGTCTCCACCTCGTTTCTTTGCTGGATGCCTAAACAAATACCTACAAATTCGGGAGCCCAATTGCTAATGGTTTTACGTTGCATACGGCCATTAAGGATTTTTACTTTGGTGCCACATATGCGTAAAGTGGTCTATGAGCTATGTCGAGGTTTTAAAGAGATACTCCTAGTATCCACTCTGCTTATATTGCTAATGTTTATATTTGCTAGTTATGGTGTACAGTTATACGGTGGGCGATTGGCTCGCTGTAATGACCCAACTGTAGTAAAACGAGACGACTGCGTAGGTGTATTTATGCGTCGAGTATTTGTTACCAAAATGAAATTAACTCCGGGCGCAGACGAATCATATCCGGCCATGTTAGTGCCTCGAGTGTGGGCTAATCCACGGCGTTTTAATTTCGATAATATCGGTGATGCTATGCTTACGTTATTCGAAGTATTGTCCTTCAAAGGGTGGCTAGATGTACGCGATGTTTTAATAAAAGCCGTCGGACCAGTAAGCATTCATTTTGATATATTTATTGATCGGACTTTTCAAAAAAAATGTCGTTTATAGATTCATGCAATTTATATACACATCTATATATTTCTGGGTTGCATGATCGGCTTAACATTGTTTGTCGGTGTCGTTATTGCCAATTATTCAGAAAACAAAGGAACCGCTTTACTAACCGTAGATCAGAGACGTTGGTGTGACCTTAAGAAACGATTGAAAATTGCTCAACCTTTGCATTTGCCGCCACGGCCAGACGGCCGAAAAGTACGCGCTTTCGCCTATGACGTTACACAGCACATCTATTTTAAACGTTTCATAGCCGCCATCGTTTTAATAAATAGTTCATTATTATCAATAACGGTAAATTTTTGTAATATACTCGAACCTGTTTCATTAATAAACAATAAATTTTTAAAACATTTTAGTGGATTAAGGGTGAAAGCTACACCGAGATTTGTGTATTGCTGAGTGTAACTTTAACGTTTGTGTTTGTCGTGGAAGTGGTCATGAAGATCATAGCCTTTACACCACGCGGCTATTGGCAATCCCGTCGAAATCGTTACGATTTATTGGTCACTGTGTCAGGTGTAGTTTGGATTTTCTTGCAAACTATACTAAGAGTGAGTTTTCTTTCTTCTTTCTTCCTTTTTCTGTTTTCTGTTTAATGCAAACATACAACTTATTCGCTTTTTACCTTCCTCAGAACGATTTGTCGTACTTTTTTGGCTTCATGGTGGTAATATTACGCTTCTTCACCATTACTGGAAAACATACGACATTGAAAATGCTAATGCTGACTGTGGGCGTGTCGGTGTGCAAATCGTTTTTCATTATCTTTGGTATGTTTTTGTTGGTATTTTTCTATGCGTTGGCCGGCACCATTCTTTTCGGTACTGTTAAGTACGGTGAAGGTATTGGTCGTCGTGCCAACTTCGGTTCCCCTGTTACGGGTGTAGCCATGTTGTTTCGTATCGTTACCGGTGAAGATTGGAATAAAATAATGCATGACTGTATGGTCCAACCGCCCTATTGCACACCAGGCAACAATTATTGGGAAACGGATTGTGGTACGGCCTGCTTGGTCATTTTTGCACTAGAAAATTTAATTATTTTTCAAAATCATATTTCAGGAAACTTTACTGCGAGTCTAATCTACTTCTGTACATTTTATGTCATTATCACGTATATCGTATTGAATTTGTTAGTCGGTTAGTATTGAATTGTGAACAACTCGAAATTCATAAACATTTCAATATGCTTTTTACCTCTTCAAAGCCATTATCATGGAGAACTTTTCCCTATTTTACTCTAATGAGGAGGACGCCTTGCTTTCTTATGCGGATATACGCAATTTTCAAAATACCTGGAATATTGTCGATATACATCAGCGCGGTGTCATACCGGTTAGGAGAGTAAAATTTATCCTACGTCTGTTAAAAGGTCGCTTAGAATGCGATCCGCAAAAGGATCGTTTGCTATTCAAATATATGTGCTACGAGTTGGATAAATTACATAACGGTGAAGATGTTACATTCCACGATGTGATCAAGTAGATATTAACAAATGTTTGATGTTTCTTATTGTGCTTAAATAAGTTTTTTCGTTTTTTTTTTTTTGCTTCATAGTATGCTTTCTTATCGGTCGGTGGATATACGTAAAGCCCTACAGTTAGAAGAGTTATTGGCGCGCGAAGAGTTTGAGTATTTAGTAGAAGAAGAAGTGGCAAAAATGACTATACGTAACTGGTTGGAAGGTTGCTTAAAAAAAATCCGAGCTCAAAATGCCTATGTGAGCATATTTTTAATATATGAAATTATCGAAATAATTTATTGTTTACTATTATTGTCCGTCCATATTAGAAACAGCAAAATTCCTTAATTGCTGGATTGCGTGCGACAAATGAACCTCTTTTACGCGCTCAAGAAGATAAAACACCAACAGTGCCCAGCGATAAGTCGGCAATAGCTACTATAAGTGGTAGCGTTCCCACTACTTGTCCGCCTACAAGTGATGCCTTCTCACCAACTTTCAGTTCTACGGAAAATGAAGAGAAAGATGGTAGTTTAAGTGCTACAATGGCCGTGCTGATCAGTACAACCGATATCACTACGGCGCCTACAGTAGTACCTCAACGTCCAGCGGCTCCGGCTGCCTTAACAGCTGCCAAGCGCAATTACGCTTTAAATCGGTCCGATTCAACGGGTAGCACGACAGGACGAAAATATTTAGCACCCACCACATCCGATCCTCAACGTTCAACACTCACCGATAAAGAGCGATTGCATATTAGTAGTCAACAAAAAAAGAAAAATTCTATCACAGCTGCTACGTTGCCAACGGTGGCATCATCGAATGGACCGTCACTTAAGCGTTTAGACGCAAATAAGAACAGTTTCTTTATGCAATTTAATAGCGAGATCAGTCAATTTCATTATCCTGTAATGGGAAATAATCACTTCGATGGTCACATGACAAATTTGGGCAGCCCGTCCGGACTGATGCCTCACATAATACCTGGAAGTAAATTGTTGCCTTTCAATAATCAGGCAAATGCTGTTTATGAAGTTCATGATTGGTGGCACGAACAAGTGCTCTGCACCCAAACAAGCGACGACGAGTTGTACTAACTATCATTTACTGTTATGATAATCACATATAAAATATAGTATTTGTAGTGCCAAAATGTAAAATCGCATTATTGAAAAAGAGCGCGAAAATTTTTAAATTAAAAAAATAAATGACTTGTTAGTTCAAATTTGATAATTATCAAACTATTTTGACTATGATGTTATCATATCCGTAAAAGTGTTTTAGATCGAAAAACTTGAAAAGTTTTCAGTGACTGTTAAATAAACGATATACGTTAAATATTACACATTACATACCATAACTGTTTGCTTTTGAAATATGCATTGCAACAAGTTGCAATGGCCAAGATGGATATACATCCACTAAAAGGGCTGCAGGTGTTAATATCTCATTGATTGCCGAAGGAATGAATCAAATGTAACTAATCCCTCAACTTACCTCAACTCTCCATTTTTCTAGCCACGCGTTTTGAATCATATGACATGACAGCATCATGTGGTCGAGGGCCTCAGGGCTGTGGTCACTCACAGCCACAGTCTTTTTCATGATCCTTAAATCATTTGGAGAAGTCAAACTCCTCTAAAATAGAGTAAAATACGTTTTACTCAATTAATAGCTCTTCACATTTACTTGCACAATTTTTTATCATTTTCCAATACATGTATATATGCGCATAGATATATCACTCCGTTGTTGCTTGCGCATGTTTTGAACATTTTCTCACTTGAAAAGGACACTTATTGAGAAAAATTGCCATAATATATGTTAATGAAAATATTTGCCATAATTTTCTACAACTTTTTCGAATCTTTCTTGGCTACAGGGCGATATCATGCCGAAAGAATGATATTGGTATGGCAGCGATCCAATCATCGACCCATTTCAGCAGGGTCATGCTGCATCGATCTGAACAAGTGGTAATCAGAAGATGCTATGTCTGATGAGTGCGGCAGAGTTTCCCATTCGAGCTCCAACACTGTATCCTTGAAAATTCTTGCAATGTCAGGCCGAGCCATGTCGCGCAAGAGGATGACTTTGCATCGGTTAACCGCTAGCGCTTGCGGTTGCTAGCGCAACAGTACATCGTTCAATTTGTTTGACTGGCCTTGGTAGGCATCTACAGTAAGAGTTTCATACGGTTTTAATAGCTCGTAATACACTACATCTTGCTTATCCCATCATATGCACAAACTTTATGGCCGCGACTATTACGCTTGGGTGTCGATGTGGATGGCTCTCCTAGATTAATCCATGACTTTTTGCACTCGGGATTATTGTAGCAGACCCACTTTTCACCGCGATGGTGAAATGATTCCCAATAGCATTTTTAGAAATTCCTCCTTTTGGATCTTCCCCATCGCACGTAAACGTCTAGAAACAGTTGATAAATCAACTGCTAACCTGTTCGAAAGTTCTTTGAGGGCTTGACCTCGATTTTCGTCCAACAAGTCTGGCAAATCGTTGTCTTTGAAATTTTTGATCCGCCAGGCCGTTCTTTGTCATTGACATCAAGATCACTGCGTTATGATGGAACAGCATCACTATAAGTTTCTAAAAGTGTTTGACGGGCTGCGGCAACAGATTTCTTCAAATCAGTCAACAAAAGTAGTGAATGTCGAAAATGCAATTTTGAGCGTTCCACCCTTAACGTCTGTTTATACGAATTAACTCAATAATACTAAACGGAACACTGTAATTTTTTATAGACAACGGTCTAAATTGTTGAATTTAACCGTTGTGTACATTACTTTATCATTTTCATCAATAGGCGGCGCTGATTAACATACATTGCTGCACTTATTATGTACGTGGGAATATAATCTAACTGCCTCTCGGACTCGGCTTGTTTTTACAATACTTATTTGTAATTTCAGGTTATGTAACTTTCTGGATGATAGCAAAATAAACCGATCTTTTTTTTTTTTATTTTAGGCATTTATCTCAAAGCAAAGACAAGTAAGAACATTTTAATCGAACAAGCTTGACTAGTAGATTTCCTTAACCTCGTTAACCGATGCAAATTTTCATTTATTTTTGTTATAGAATACGGACAGGAGGTACTTTGTTTCCTTTTGAAGGTATACCATTTATGGGAGAGTCCGTATGCGAAAGAAGGTCTAGAAAGTAAACTAACGTGGTTTAAATTTAGCAAAATTAATCCTCTTATCGAAGATCGCAGTACTATTCATCTGCTTTCGTCGCAAAGGTGAAAGGAGGATCATACTTTGTTACCATACAAAGGCTTATTTTTCATCAAAAAGTTATAAAATATACCTGGTTAGTCCGAACATGGTATAGCTGTTCAATTCGAGGCCTATGCGTCATCAGGACAAAAAATAGATCTGAATGATCCAAATTTGGTCGAGTAGTTTTTTTTCCGAACTACTATCATGGATCAATTCTTGCTGTGAAATATTAAAAATAAGATAAAAGGATGGATGGAAAGAATAGTGCTTGTGTCCCTGACTACTTCCGAATATATGTTCTGTCCAACGAACGTCATTTTTTATTCTCACGCCCAGAATATCAAGTGTTGGTAATTCTTCTACGTTCATACCACCGAAAGAGAAAGGTTATCTCTCACTCCGTCTATGCGTTAGAAGACAGCACTGTGCCTTGGTGACATTAAAGTTCGCTCTATTAGCCTGATCCCCCATCCCGTAATGTTTCTGAGGTCTCGATTTAATGTGTCATTGATTTTGCAATGTTTGTTGTACATTTCGGTGCTGCTGGGGCTGCTGGTAAAAGAGCATGCGCGACACAGGTATCGTCTACAAATGGGTAAATAGCGTTTCCTGCCACGCATTGATGGTCGTTGATCAACATCAGGAAGAGCGAAGGAGAAAGAACACTTTATAAGAGAAAGATGAATTACTCCATCTATCTTCTGCATATATATCTTCCAATGAAACACGTTTATGATTTTATTACTATGCTAAGGTTTCATTTCACGAGCTTTCTAATTTTGTAGCGATAGTTCAGAGATGGAGTGTTATTCAGACCTACCTCGAGAATTTCGCTCAACGAAATTTATACTAGTTGAGAGTAGGATCTTTGTTTTTGTTTTGGGAATCAGTAGCTTTATGTTATAGTAGACTTGCAGCAGGAGAAATCAATGGAAGGCATAACAATTTATTTGATATTCTTCACTTGCTCTCATGAAGCGACAAAATAAATCGCATGGACTAGTACAAAGCTTGAGTAATCGTTGATTCAGCAGGTTGCTCGCGTACGGTCGGTAAATTTGTACTTCTTGCTGTTTTCGCGTGCAGGTACATCGTATTCCTTCACTTTGCCGCCATTTTCGCGGTTTGCATTTGAGTATACGGAATCTACAGCTGACAAGCATATCCGTCGATTTTTTCCACGGTTTCCGAACGGTGTGAGAGTTAGGAATAAAAATAACGAAATATTCAAATTTTTTTTTTCAGGCCGAGAACAGCTCACGCAAGTGTATATTGCACCTGCAATATCTCACCAGCCTTATTTTGAATGGAAAGTGTGTTTGTCTCGGCCGAATTTTCGTCAAACGAGTACGTATTGCCCGCAAGATGAGCTTATGAATTTGAAGCCGAAACAAGACCGGGAGAAAGAGAGAGTGAGGATCAGTCAGACAAGAACGCATTACACGCTGCGATACCTTACCAGCCTTGCTTCGAATGGGAAATGCTTTTGCCAATACCGGAATCCCTTCAAACAAGCGTGCAATGTACGCCGCAATGCCTCGCGGATTCGGGTCAAAGGAAAAGCCAAGGATAAAGATGGGAGAACATAGTTGCTTTTCAGATCAGTAAAAGTTCAAGAATATACGTATTGCACCCTGCGATGCTTCGCCGCCGCCGATCTAAAAATACTATTATTGTTTTTGACTTATTTTTTTTTTTGTCACTTGGATTTTTGTTAATTGGATGTCGCTCAATAACTAAAGACCGATTTGCGTTTGCGTATCGCGTCAGAAACGGGCTTTCGAATAACATTAATATGCCTGTCACATGGACGCTTGTGTGTGTGTGTGTTTGTGTAATTAGTTACAGATTCGATCTATTGATCGAGCATATATGTGATTAATTTACAGTTTAATTGTTGAAAAGCCTTTTTTTGTCATTGATCGGTGTTTTTCCACGGCGTAGATGGAAGTTCTTGTAACGGACGGGACAAATATGAAGAGAACAATTTGTTCAAGCAATCGTACATGTTTCAAAATATTTATTTATATATTGCATGTCCGTGTGTTTAATGACATGCAAACAAAAAGCAAATATATAGCAATAGTATGTATATATGGTATAATGCGTGAACAGAGCAAACAACCAAGTATACGACAACGATGTGATATTTCTATAAATATAAATACACCTAATTCACTTTTTACAAGATTGATACGTTCCCAAAAAATTCGTGTAAAATACGATATTGGCTAAATGGGAGATGAGTAGTTGGATGTCAGACTTAAAAAAGCAACTGAAAAGTACAACAAAGAATATTAAAAAATTCTTACTAGAATTTACTTAAGAATTTATTTCATGCTTACACATGTTAATTCAATGAATATGTTATTAAAAATAAATTATACTTTGAAAAACCAAACAAAATTGCGTAAAAAATGTATAATTGTACGCTGTGCATAATTCGGGGAATCCCACTCATATACGCATATAATCGACATAATCTAACTGAATTGGGAAAAATGCAACGTGCAGTTACAACGCATTTTTCTGAGGCAAAAGAATCAAAAAATGTATAAAAACATAAAAAAAAAAAAAAATATAATAAAATTCATAGAATATTGAAAATCGTGTTAAAGCAAAACATTTTGTATAAAAAGAGAATTTTTTTCTTTTTAACTTGTGTGAAATGGAACTTCGTGTAAAAAGAGAATTAAGTGCATATGTACAAATTTTCAAAATTCCCTCGTGCCCTGCACGATTCGCTATATCACAACTTAGTTACAATTGCTACACTTTTTATTTCATTTTCTAATCATTTTTTGCATTGAATTCTCTGGTAGTTAATAAATCTTTTGCAATAATTTAGAAAATATTTCCTGAAACGTTTTGAAACACATTTCGCGAACATAAATAAAACTTCGAATTTTCAATGTCGACAAATTACGCCCGCCACTTTACCTTAAGTTTTCGTTTTCGTGCCTTGTTTTGCATACTGTTACGCATACGCACTTAAAAACATAGAATTATTACAAATGTCGTCGGCTTGTAAACGTTTGATGGAATGTGACGTCATATCAAAAAATTTGTAATGAGAATTTTTGTCCATTCAAACAATAAGAAAACAAAAAGGCAAACGGCTGTTAATGTAACAGCGCTACTTCTGTTACGTTAACGGAGCGTTAAAAGTTTGTGAGTTAGATTGCGTTCAATTTTGCAATTGATTGCTTATCGACAGGAGAACAATTTCTGCCTCTTCTTTTTGTAACGACAATGAAAGCCAACAAATCATAACTATCTTAATAATGTTGATAAGATAGTTTATCACCATATTCGTCATAACAACTCAATAACAGAAACAAAAAAATCCTGTAAAAGATTAAGCACATCCCTACACATTACATTGTTGACTAAGTAAGTTACAATTTCCACGCAAGCCTTAAAATATTACGTTTATTACTGTTTGCATTACACTGCGATACGTTTTTTACGTTTTACGTTTTTGACGACTCTGTTAGAAAGAATGCGGCAACATAGTAGATTAAAACCAGCTGATTAATTCTTCAGGTTTTTGGCGGTGATATTGTTGCAAATCTTAATAAAATAAAATATTAATAGAATAGTGTTTACTCATTAGAAATTATGATAGTTTTCTGAATATTTACACCAAAAATTAATGCAAATAAAAACTTAGAATGGGTGATTGTGAAGACACAAGTATACATCTTTTAGAAGGTACAATTGGCAAAGAAATGCATGGTGGCTTGATTTTAAAGAAAACTAGCAGTTCCGATGATAACAATAAATTTAAAATACCGAAACCCTCAATATTGGGCTTAGATAAGTTGGCAGCCCAAAAACGCAAAGAACGTGAAGAAAGTCAGCGTTTAATTTCTTTCAAAGCCGGCGATGGTGATGACGGTATTGACAGTGATAACGTCGCTAAGGATAATGCTTTAACAACAGCGAGAGCGAGCGAGTTCGCCTTTAAAAAGCCAGATACACAGAGCTTTCAAAAAATTAGCCGTCAGTTGCGAATTCATAAGGATGAAACACCTTCGCATACAGGTGGTGTTTCTGAGAAAGCGAGAGAACGGCTGAGAGAACATTTAAAACGCGATCGTAGCAAGGGTGTACATTACTCGACAAAAGATTACGCTAAAAATCTTGATAAAGATCGCGAACGAAGCAAACCATCGAGTTCATTTATGCGTCATCGCGATAAGGATCGTGGTAAAGAAAAAGATCGCGAACGCCGTCGCGAACGTGAGCGGCGTCGGGATCGTGAGCGTAGTAAATCGAATTCGAATAGTGATCGTGATCGCAACCGTAAAGATCGAAAAGACTACAATGACCGCGATAGAAGTTCGACATCGATTTTTCGAACACCTCGATTTAAAGACGAGCCACGCACTCCGGCGTTAATATCTGTAGCAGGCAGTGCTTGGGATGATGATGAGTCTGGTGAGAGGCCTGTACGAAATTCGTCTTGGGACTTTCCGACACCGAAAACGTTTTCAAATTCAGAAAAAGGTGATTGGTCGGTTCGTAGTGGCGCAAGCAGTAGCGGCGTCGGTTCAGACTCCTCTAGTCATAGTCGGTCGAGACGGGAACGTTATCATGAAGACGACACACCTCGACCGACTCCAGCTCATAAGTATAACGCTTGGGCCAATGATCGAAAGCGCTCCGGAGCTACACCGGCAACGGGCCGTAGCCAACGACAGCCTTGGGGTGAAAGCGAAGAGGACCGTGGGTTATGGGAGGAAGAACAACGTAGACTTGATCGAGAATGGTATAATATTGACGAAGGTTACGATGATGAAAACAATCCGTTTTCAGGAGCTAATGCCGAATACTTTAGAAAACGTGAGGAACTGCTAGAACAAAAGCGTACGAAGCGAATTAGTGCTCAGCAGCGTCAAAATAACAAAGATAATGAACTTTGGGAACGAAATCGTATGCTTACTTCGGGCGTGGTCATGTCAATTAATGTCAATGACGATTTTGATGAAGAAGCCTTAGAACGTGTCCATTTACTGGTGCATCATATTATACCACCATTTTTAGATGGTCGTATTGTCTTTACGAAACAGCCGGAGCCCGTGATACCGGTTAAGGATAAAACTTCAGATATGGCTTTAATTGCACGCAAAGGTAGTCCCTTGGTGCGTGTCTATCGTGAGCAAAAGGAGCGCCGTAAAGCACAAAAGAAACATTGGGAACTAAGTGGCACCAAATTAGGGAACATAATGGGAATTGAAAAAAAGGCAGACGAAGAGGATTCGAAATTTGATAAAGAGACAGATACGACCGATTATCGACGTGATCAGAAATTTGCTGACCATATGCGCAATCAAGATTCGAGCGTAGGAAAAAGTGAATTTTCGCGTAAGAAATCTATTGCTGAACAGAGACGTTATTTGCCGGTATTTGCCGCCCGCCAAGAATTGCTCAATATTATACGTGAGAATTCAGTTATTATTATTGTGGGTGAGACTGGTAGCGGTAAGACCACTCAACTTACTCAGTACTTACACGAGGATAAGTACAGCAATTTCGGAATGATAGGTTGTACGCAACCAAGACGCGTTGCAGCTATGTCAGTAGCGAAACGGGTATCTGATGAAATGGGTACAAGATTGGGTGAAGAAGTTGGTTATGCTATACGTTTTGAGGATTGTACATCCGAGAAGACAGTCATAAAGTACATGACTGATGGTATTTTACTGCGAGAAAGTTTACGTGATCCCGATTTGGACGGCTATTCGGCTATTATCATGGATGAAGCTCACGAACGTTCTTTGTCTACAGATGTTTTGTTTGGTTTGCTGCGTGAGGTAAGTTTCAAATTATCTGATTATATCCTCTTAGTAGCTCTATAGCGAAAATCTCGGAAAGCAATAATTAAAACAAAGCAAAATATAGATTTTGGATCAATCCAAACAATTATTTATTGAATTAAAAATGTATAAAAAAAAAAAAAAAAAAAAAAAAAACGCGCTATATATACTCTAAGCACTAATCTAATTTACAAATATTTCTTTGTAGGTAATTAGAGAATTTTATATATCTAAAAACTTAAATCTCTATAATAATCACATTTATAAACTAAAGATATTCCTGTGTGTGTTTAGTTAATTAGCATCTTCACTTTAAATATAAAACGAAAATATTTTGTGAAATGAAAAGCTTGAGTTAACTAAAAATGTTAATGAAATAAATAAGTCTTCTATCTGACGTAAACCAAAGTTAAATGTGTACATAAAAGCGCAAGTCTCGTTCACAATAATTTAACAATTTCTTCAATATGCCTTTGGATGACATTTTTTCTCCAATTTTAAGCAAATTACATTTTTTTTTTTTTTCAATTTTTGATTAGAATTTTATTTAATATTTTTCTAATTGATTTTAACTAAACTTTATACATATTGCATAACAATCAATATGCAGAGTTACGTAGAAATATTATCTTATCTTGAGGTGGATTTTATGGTAAAAAAAAAACAAAAGAGAAAGGCTATATATTTAATACGATTTTAACTTTTTTTATATATATTTATTTTATATAAATATATATATACAGAAAGTTATTTGTGTTAAAGCACACAAATAGATTACAATTACTTGGAAGTGGAATAGGATTTTTGCTTGTTCATTAGCAAAATAATACCGGCATTCATACCAACACTGCCCCACTTAACACACTCCGACATCTGAAAGAATTTCTTATAATAATTAATAGTTCAGAAAAGGAGAATATATTTAAAGTTCTCCACCTGTTTACCTGACGTTTTCTGACATCTTGTTGGCGACTACCATAACGACACCAATAAACGAAATGTTTATTATTATTCCATAAACTGTGTTTAGCTTTACGTGCAAAAGATATCTAGAAAGCAAAAGATAAATTTATATATTTTTTTAGACTTTTTTTTTTTTTTTTTAGTTTTTTTTTTTTTTTTTTTTTTCGACAAACTACCGCCAAAAAGTGGGATTTTTCAATTTGCTTGCAAAATGCCTTTTTGAAAAGTTTAGTATTGATTAGGATTTGCAATCAATTGCGAGAATGATCGAGGAAATGATTTGTAAATAAAACTCATCATAATATGTATTCAAGAAATGGAAGGAACCTCGGCAGAAAATTTAAAATTTTCGCTGTCTTCTACTAGGAAACTCTCAGCAAGCATTGTTTTGGAATTTATGCAAGCATCTCTTAAATAATGTCTTTCATTAAATCTGTGCGTCACCTCCATTTTGTTTTCAATAATTTCTTTTCGCTCCAAGCTATTTCGCATATTGCGTAACTATTTTAAATGCGCCTGGTGGAGACGTTCAATACTTCCGTTTTATTCGTCACCGGTATGTCGCAGTGAGATTGTCATGGACAAGCCTACGCCGACTAGCCTATACAAAATAAAGAAACACGATCGAACCCGCCCCCCCCTAAACTGCTAGTACTTGTAGATATAATTGCATTTTATGTATGTGTTTTTCTTGTGTCTTGTCAAACCAAATGAGGCGATTTGCTTATTAGGACTCATTTAATAAAAAATGGGCATCTTCTTCGAAAACGAACTTGTAACGATAATAGTCGCTTTTTGCTATATCCGCCAGGAAGACGATTGCTTGACTTTAGTTCTTGAGTCCGTGTGATCTTACAATATGCATACAATTTTGAGCCATTAGGCAAAGTAATTTCTAACTCAGCCGCTCTTGATAATGGGTCGTAACAGATGAATTGAGGATGTTCTTAACACTCTCGTCAATGAAAACTTCCCTTCTTTCCTAAATTTCTATCTTATTCACGAAAAGTACAATTGTTCTTTTGTCAGTTGTCAGACCTTAAATGTTTTCTTTGACAATTACCTTCCTAATGTATCCGTGGACATGTCCACTTATATTGCTATCATATTTTTCACTTTAATATCGTGGATATTGAAAAATTACTCTAAGGCGATTGTAATTTTCATTTTTGCATTGAAACTCGTTCGTACCTGATTTCTTATATCTTTTTCATTGTGCGGCGGTTTCTCTTTATCAGCAAAATTGTTTATACGCAATTCCCAGCCATTATTCCAGATGTCATCTAACGACATTTTCAGCATTCGAAAAGTACCGTTTTCTCGAATTTTCACAGAAAATACTTCAATTGTTTCCGGTTTTGGTTTATTATCTGCAATTAATAATTAATAGCATATCTTATAATGAAATCGCTTTATTTTAAAAAGTGAAATAAATGCATATCGTATCAAGGCGAGAAATACAAGTTCAATTTACTTATAAAAATTAAAAAATTAAAAATTTTCTTTTCATATAACATAATATATATATATGAATAAGATGATGTTCAATATTAATCTTGATAGTCCTATCGAATCAGTTTAATCTATAAACAGGAAAGATGATAATTGCTCCAAATAACGTAAAAGCATCGGTTTACCTACGCGCTTGTTTGTAAATTTATGATGGCAATTAATATAAATTTTAATTTATTTTTTTTTATTTTTTTTTTTTTTTTACCATATTACATACATTCATACTCGTTTATGTACAACATTGAACTTCAAAAATATTGAATGTCATTGTGTTTAATAAGCATAAAAAATTGTCTATATTTCATTCAGCAGACCATTAAACATCAGCATTAATACAAATCATTAAGAAGTCAATGCCATCGGAAAGTGTTATTTTGTAAAAGCATGATTTCAAGTCTATCACTTATATTTCAATAAAATGATAGCAATTTCTATATAAAAAAAAAAAAAAAAACTTTCTTATACGTGAACTGCAATAAACTCAGAGCAAGATAATGAAGTACTAAAACTTCCTCATTATTTGATTTGATTTCAAAAGTCATATATTCTTTTAAGAAAATGAAACGTAACACGTTAAATTATAGCCTTATCTCAGAGCGGTATTATTGATTTATTAATCATTTTTAAAACTTCGATGGCAATTTCATACTCATAATGACAGTTACTATATATGTCGTTATCGTATGTTTCAAGATTGTCAGATTTAATAGTTTTCTGTTTCAGTTGTGAGTTGGTTCGATACGATGCGAATGCCATGTGCGATTATATCGCAAACGTGTATCGAATACGCCATGATCTTAGATTTGAAGATCGAACGATCATGTATTTTTATACCCATGTAATAGGGAATCAGGTAACATACGGGTTTTTCATTTGTACGCCTTCGTTCTTTATTGGTTTAATTTTAATTTTAGACGCTTTTTTTTTTTATCTTATTAGGCCTAAATTATTAAGTGCACCTAAAGTTGTGTATATTTTTGCATAAGCTTTAAAACACTGCCGTTCGTCTTTTTTTTTTTTTTTTTTTTTTTCTTGGGAGGGAATATATTTAGAAATTGGAAACTTTAAGATTCAAATAATTCCTTCAAGATGGATAGTCAAGATTCATTACAAAGTGAATATAAAATTTTTTTTTACTTTGTCTTTTTTGTTGTAACAACAGGGGTTTAGCAGACGCTCGCGTGCACTCGTTTGGAACATGTACGCATGCGCATTAGGGAAGGCATAACACATAAATGTACCTAATTTTAATAAAAAAAAATCCGTTAAAAAGCTCACACATTGACATATATACAGTTTATCATACATCAGTTTATGGCCACGAGTTAAGTGCCAAAGGCTAACAACTCGTTCTATAATTAATACAAAATTGCAGATTATAATGGGTAGCAAATATAAGTTTGAACCTTTTCTTTTTAACAGAACCCGAAGAAATTAGCGTAGAAGTGGTCGCGATGACCATAACTATCATCACACAAGTGGCGTGCTGTTGAATATAATTTTCGTAGCTTTTCTTAATATTTCGATTGTAAACATAATTAGGTTTTTTAGATGGAATTTAATCCCTTAAACATAAATGATGTGATTTGAGTGGAAATTCCAATGAAAAGTTTTGAATTGATATGTATTTACGTTTTGTTTCAAGTTTTTCGTAAAAACGTTCACTTCGATGCGATCAGGGTTGTATTTCTTTATACGTAAAAGACGAACAGCTGATGCAATGTAAACATTAAAACAAATAACTGTTTGTAGTGCTATTATATTGTAGTACACTTTTGAAAATATTTTTGTTTTATTTAGAAAAATAATTTTATTCTAATTTCAGTTAAAAACGCTAAACTTATCCACAATTCGAGACGTTTCCTTTAAAATGTAACATTGCTTAACAAACTTTTAGATTGACAACTCTTGTCACTCAATAATCTTTTATAAAATACATAGTTTCAAGCTTTGATCGTCAACTGGAAGTTAGAACTCATTCGTTGAAAATTACTTTTACTGGTTGAAAAGTAGAAAAAATTAAAATTATTTATCGAAAACATTGGTAGTTTATTGAAAATCAGAAGTTGTTTAATTCAAATTCAGGTATCCTTGTTGGAAGTTGAGAAAACACAAATATAAACAATATGCTGGACAATAAGCCAAGAAGCCTTTGTGCTCCACGAGTCACGAAAAATATACATACGTTTGATAAGCGTTTTCGATAGTGTTGAGATCATTACAAAAGCAATTGAAACCATACTAATCGGAAGCACTGTCATTCCATACTGAAATTAGGTCTAAGAAATTTTGCATATTTTCGAAACATTTTCTATTTATTTTTTGTATTTTCACAACCAAATATTTAAAATTACAATTTAATTTTTCATTATTGAAAATGACTTGGTCGTTAGTTACTATTGTATTAATACGTCTTGTATTTTTAGTCCTTATTAATGTATTAACTCGTTTTATGTTTTTTTAATACTTTTTTACCGTAATATCTGCTATGCTTTAGTATTTGCTGATACTACTGATTATTTATTGTTCGTTCATCCACTCATTTATGATCGAAACCCATAGTTAGTAGAAATCATTTAATATTATTTAGTGTAAAAAATGTTGCGCATTTAGGAATTTAATATTGTAAATATGTACACTTTATGTTGTCGTAGACATTCCAGTCCCACTTAATTTAAAAATTACTTTTAAAATTTTTAAAACAACAATTGTTTAAACTGTTGTATTTAAACCTCTAGATCCTGAGATGGCGGTTATAAATAGTTCCGAAAAATATGAACGTTTTGCCATTTTGTATGCATCGAATAAGGTATTCGGAATAACGCTAGACCTTTAGATGTGTAAAGTAGAAAGTTGTAAACTGTGTAGCGATGATTGAGATGGATTAATGGATAGCATTTATGTAGTAATCTCGTTGCAAGTATACACCTTATCTCACATTTTCTATTGATATTTAGTTAATAATCTTAACACTTCATAATATTGTAACCATCGAGTTTTTAAACTAGTTATTTGCAAATGTGATTAATATATATATAATATATATATATATATATATATATATAATATATATATATATATAATCCAATTCCAATAAAAAGTTTTGTATTCATATTTAGCACGTACATCAAAGTACTTTGAAGGGTGTCTTTACAACAGGTGATGAAATTTATAATATCTTATATGCATGACTACATACATCGTCATATAAATGCGCAGCTATCTAATCTAATAAATTGACAATTTATGTGTCAATTTTATTACGCACATTATTGTTTTCCATATTACGAAGCAAATCGAATAAAAAGAAAATTCCTCCTCGTCCCGGGATTATGCGAATTACAAAAGAAAAAATAAAAATAAAAATAAAAAAATAGCTAACATATTAGTTAATATAAGATCAAATTTATGAAGAGAAAAAGTACCTTTCCGTTAGATTTATTTTAAAAGAAAAAAAAGAGTACTGTCATACACCGACAATATTAATGAAAATATTGTATCGTTACTCAATGGTAAATAATACGATAACGGTGATTTAATTGACTATACTCTCTTTTAGGTAGACATTTATTTAACTTACCACTCACTTACATTGCAACTTGCTAAACGTGCGCATTTCATTTTACTTGTGTGAAACTCTTAATTTAGTAAGTAAAGTGCAGTGTGTAAAAAAAATTCTACAACAATTCCTATTTAATATGTTCGAAATTTTTATAATTGCTCGCATCTCGTATTTACATGTTTACGCGCATTAATTCTTAAAATTTTTTATTTATTTTTTTTTATTTTAAAATTGCAAGTTTATGCACGTACTTGAGGTAATAATTAGGTATTAAATTATATGTAATGTAAGAGAATATAAATGAACTTAACATACGCTTGTGTCCCTGTGACAAATGAATATGTTAAAGATTGTTTTTTCTATGTATGTTACTTACATATGTACATTTTATAAAGGTCTGCAAATAATACTAGAGATTATTACAAATTTTGAACAAGAAGGCAATATAATACATTCCTTTAAAGGGGATTTTTGGTTATCCTGTACACCTCAAACTCCTCAAACGGATATGTCTAATGATAGAAATGATATTCGTTTAATATTGTTATTGCAATGAATTAAGTGAATGTGAAACGACGGGAGAAATTTTTATCGCCACAAAGATTTCATGACTTAAACCATAACTTTTATGAAGCAGTTATAAGCCTTTTAGTAGATTTAGTCAATAGATAGGATTGTTGCAATTAATTTTTATATTGCATAAATAAATTTTGTGGCGAATTGCAAGTCAATATTTGCTGTCAGTCTTCGGATTCTGAATCTTATTTGAAAATTTCAAATTTTCTTTCTTATATTTGTTTACTTTTTTCTTTCTTATCTGTTAGCTGCGTTTTATCTTTACCTTCAAACTTGATTCACGAAATTGCGCCAAGAATAACTGGCGAAATTAGACTATATATATAAATACTTTATAAATATCTATCTATCTATCTGGTCTTAATGAACAGATCCATTTGAAATAAATGAAGTTTTGTGAACTTAAAAAAGCATTTAAAAAGAAATACTTAGAACTGTTCTATCTGCAGGGCTTACTGATCGGTTATTGCCGATTTGAAGATCTTCTAGTAGAGCTACTTAAGATCATATTTTCTTTCTTATTTTCTTAATGAAATAAAATTCGAAAATAATCAATTTTAGAAATAAAATTTCGTATGGCTTGCAACAGGAAAGCGGTCTCTTCGTAGAATCATTTATTACAATCGCTCTCTCTCTCTCTCTCTCTCTCTGCATATATATATATATATACTATTTTCATCATTTTGTTTGAATTGCTCAAAAACGGGTAACACAAACTTGATCATATTTTCTTTATCAGCAGAAAGGTACTGAATCAATTTAGCTGTTTTTTTCTGATCCCATTTTGACGGCTTCCTTAAGGTTATAAAAATTGAAATAGAAAGACGAAAAAATTAAGACGTACGTCCTTGGCGAAACTTTAAAGATTGAATATAAATATGAGCATGATTCGGTTGAGAAGAGACGCTGGAAGAAAGTGTTGAAAATATGAGTCTTAAAATTCATCATTCATCGGGACGGAAATCGTCCCGAATTTATTATATTAAAAAATCTAGGAAATATTGGGACTTTAGAGGCTCAAATGCATAGATTAATTCCTTACTATTTTCCTTACTATTATTGACATTACATCGTGGGGTTTGTTCTAAGGCGTATTTGCTTTTGCGTACTTTCGTCGATTTGCTTACCTTTGGCAGTTTTGCAAAGGACGATACCAAACCATGATGTAATTGGTGTTTCATTTTCATTTTGTGACTCCAATTCATCCTCATCATCTAGATCGCTATTGTTATCGACAAGTAAATCTGCTCCGTCTTTTAAGAAATTATCTGGTTCGTCTTCTCCACAGTTACTGCTTGAGCTGTTGCTACTGCAACTATTATTTTTCTGTTGATGATATCTTTTATTAGTTAAGCTTTGAAGACGTTGTCTTCGTTGTTGTTGTTGAGCTAATCTTTTGGCAATGGCAGCAATATTGCGCACTTCAACAATAAAGCCGCACTCAACCACAGCGCAAAAAATGCGCTGTTCATCACGTTTAAACCATTTGGATTCTCGTAATTTTTGCACAGCCACCGAACTACCGAATGTTGTTTGCGTTTTATGAAAAGTTATAAAACCTTTAAAACCGTGTCCACCACCACCACCACCGCCTCCACCACCGCCACCGCCATCTCCAGCGCTTGCGCTACCATTCGTATTACTTTGATTATTGTTGTGACTCTGTGTAGGCCACCACTTCAAAGAGTTTACAAAAGTCTGAGAACGATTCATATTAGTCGTGAGAGCCGTTTTTACCAAAAATTGCCCAATAGTTTCGCTGCAGAAAGTTTTCTATTTCTTATCTTTTTTTCTTCCCTTGCTCACGTAGTATTCGATCAAATTGAATATGTATATGCGTGGATTTACTTACGCTTGGCTCGGTCGGAATTTGATCAAACAATTGGAATGTATTCAAATTATATTATCTTGCAAGTAAATCATTTTTTCAGTTTTTATTACAAAATTTTCTTTAAAAAAAAAAGGGGGAAAAAAAAAGAAAAAACATTTGCTTTCACTATTTTATTTATTTTAATCTTTCTATTGTCTTTGTGTGAATTTTCTTTATTTTATTGTTAATTTAAAATTTGCGTGTAACACGCTTTTCATTGTATTGAATTTTCTATGCTTTTTACTTCTTCTTCGTTTACTTGTCTAATTTAAAATTTTCAAATTTATTTCCCGTCTCTAAATGCACTCTGGCCGCTGGATGGCAATATGTTATGCTTAGTTACTTGTTTAAATATTTTTAAGTTTTTCTTTTTTTTTCTTTGCTTTTTTACGTGTTTTACTATAAATTCACTGTGAAATTGTTCGTTTTATTAAAAATTCTTCTAGTTCCACTCGTTAAGAGATTCACAAGGCAAATACCGTAAATTATCCATGTTGAGGTGTATTTAAAGCCGGTTTATTTTGAATGAGTATGTAGAGGTAACAACAATTTCGCATACGAAACTAAACAGCCATGTACATACATGTAAACGCATACGTAGAGGTCTATAATATTACTACTCACCATTGTTATTATTGATTCTCTCGCATCGTGACATATTAAATTATTGATGGGGTTTGTGTACTTATGTGTGGTGAAATACAGTGCGATTCTCTTTAACTCTCATTTAAACTCTCTTGGGTAAGGTCTTTTCTTCTTTTTTTTTTCTTTTTTTTTTTTTTTTTTGTTGAATTTACATTATTTTTACTCCTCTTTTTTCAAATTATTTTCTTTTTATTTTGCTATTATCATCAACTCTTTTATTTACTAGTTTGTAGACCCTCTACACACGAATATATATAATTATAAGTATAAATATATATATATATATATATGTATATATATATATATGAGAATGAAAAGAATGTAAACAAGAGGGTATTTGGGTTAATATAATGATTGTTAGTTGGTATGTGTTTCCTTTGCTTTTTATTGTAATTCTTTGCATTTGTTTTGATTATATGAATGTCTAAACCCCTTCTGCACAAACGTACATGCACAAGCTATGTTTTACAAAATTTTATTCGGTTTGTTGAAAGAATCGGGTTTTTTATTCACCACAGATCATAGATAAATGTTAAATAAATAACAATCTAAGAAGCTTTGGAAATATGATAAAATCAATTTGTTAGAGAAATTTTTGATAACATCTAATATAATATAATTGCCATTAATATTTTTTGGATTACTAAGCATGAATTTATTTATTTATTCGAACGAAACCAATTTTTATACTCGTATTGAGTCAAACATTTATTTTTCTCTAAAATGTGCAATCATCAATCAAACATTCTTTCATCTGGTATGTCATCTTTTTAAGGACACGATTTTCATCAAATGTGCTCTTCACTAGGTGTGTGGGTAATAATTAATTATTTTATATGAATTAATAAATCTCGAGAAGTTCTCTTCATTCTATTCAAAATGGGTTTTAAATACATTTTATCTGAAAGCACATTTCAGTTAAGCGCTGGTCATGTTTACAGTTCGCATGAGACCGAACCACATGAATTTTGCTCAGTTATATCAGTTTTTATTGCGAGCATATTTTTTTATTTTTTTTTTTTTTGATACATAACTCGCCGTATTTACAATCCAACAAAAGTATGCAGTTTGCGATTTAACAGAGTATAATCTATATTGTGGCGTAAAGCCTAGACATAGGGCATCTATAAAATACATTGATAAGAATTCTTATTAAAATAGATTTTTAATTTTTTATTTCATTCCTTAGCTATTATGAATGAACGCGACGATTTAAAAACTTGATCTGCCGCAAATAATCATTAATAGGGCTCGGCTTTCAATTCGAAGCTTTGCGATCTCCTGTTAGGACTCTATGCTACGGTCGGATAGACAGGCACATAAGCAAATATGGTCCTTCTTGCTCAAGAGCAGGCATGGGCAAGCGCCTGCCCGTCTTGCATTTACTCTGCCTTCATAAGCAAGCAGTTCAGCCATGAAAATGTCAAACGTATTTATGGGTTTTTTTTTGTTTTTTTTTTGTTTATTGCCCATAAAATGAGCGATTTAAAAATAAGGAAAACTGATGCACTACACAGCCTTTGTAATGATAATTGGGCCTTGAAATATTTATTTTACAAATATAGAAGAAAAAGTTGCTTGTTTGGTCTGTAAAGAAACTATTTCAGTTTTTTAAGAACCTAACCTAAAAATTTGCTAATCCTTTCAATCTCTTCCGGGCCCCGTCGTGATATGAAAATTGAAATTTTGGTGCGTTGATGAAAAGTGTTGTTCACCTCTGCTCGAACGTGTATCTGCAAGTTGGGAATCAAACGGTTTTCTTCTTTCGAATTTTTGCGATGCAAAAAAGAAGCTTTCCTTTGTAAGACTTTGCACTTATCAATGATGTCTTCAACACGTCAATATGTATGATATCGTATTCATTCTAGAATACGGATAAAGTCGTTAAAAATCAACGAGCCGTAATTGGAAAATTGAATATTTCTGGATGTGTGTGTGTGTGTTTGTGTGCGTGCGCGTGCGCGTGCGCATGTGCGTGTGACGCTTGGTTTGGCATTTCGTATTAGAACTAAGTTTTAAAACTGGGCGTAATAGTCGCCGTTCAAAATTAATTAATCGAACGAAAAATTAACTCTTTTTCTTCGTTTATTGATGAGAAAGCATTGAAACATAAATACAACTGTCCGTGCAATTCTTCTTTCCCGCTGGAAACGCTGAACACGCGATTATCATTTAACATATTTTTTATGAGGGGATCTTTGTTAAACATTTCAGAGCGTGACTGGCGGTATAATTAATTTCGTATATTTCGATCTTTATATAGTGGACGCAACAATGGCATGTTTGGATATTATATGAGATCAATTCTGAAATGGGAATGAAATATTTTTATTTGTTTACTTGTTTTCCTCATGCATATACGTGTGCATATATATAAATACATATATATATATATATATATACACTTATATATATAAATAGCTTTGCCGTTATTTATTCTTCTTTTAATAATCGTATTAATGAGAAATTTTCAATAAAATATTTTTATTCTGGTGTGGATAGGTCAGTTTTTATTTTTATTGTTGTTCAACAGGAAGGAAATCATACACGGCTTAGACCGATACCTATCATTTTGCTTATTATTATTATTATTATTATTGTTTTCTAAATGAATGGATGAATGCACTTGCAAAGTAAAAAAAAAATGTTTGCATTTTTCGCTAAACATTTGCAATATAAAAATGTAAAGCACAGCATAGATAATTTATTCCGTAAGCGTAAGCTTTCTATTGCTTGCATAACCTTAATGAATCTGGCCGCCTATCTGATACGAAAATAAATATGTAGTAATAAGCAAAAATTAGATCTACTACTACTACTACTACTACTACTACTACGTTTTAAGTCAACTATCAATTCCCTTGCATTAATTTATTAATGCATTACAGATAGATGCAAAATTTATTATTAACATTGTTGTGTCACATAAAGCCTTTGTTGCCTAAATGCAATTCTCGCTATATGATAAGTTAATTAAGAATACGGGCAGATTATGGGTTCGCAATTAAGCTTAGCGTTCAGTTTATCATTCCCTGAAGCACGTGAAAAATTACAGACAGTTTTAATATTGTAATTATGTTAAAAATAATTATTTATCATATAATTATTTGCTTGTTCATCTATCTATGAGGTGTTGAGCATTTAATTTCCCTCAATTGTGACCTTTTTTTCTTTTTTATACCCTACATCACTTTTGGTATAAGGGGGTATATTAAGTTTGTGCTCGCACAAGGGCTTGAACTACTATGCCAATCGATTCAAAATCATTTTATTGTCTTTCCGTCTTGTATTCTTGCGTTCCACATACAAGTCGCAATTTTTGGTATTAGGAACACTTTTTGAAATGGTTCAGATCGGAACACTTTTTCGATCATTAGTAGCTAAATGAAAAAGTGTAAGGTGAACAGGGCATTTAATGGTAGGCCGTTTTGTAACGCAAATTTAGAATTGATTTGGAATTGGGTTCCAGTTAAGCAAGCGTTGTCTTTTACCGACAAGTTATAAGATCTCAGTGGCATATGAAGAGAGTCTGCCAAAAAAGCCCCGTCTCTACTAAATGAACTTTAAATGAACAAGAAATTGATGCGGACGGACTTTTTGCAACACTGTTTAGATATGCAATTAATTTGTCGTTGCGTGGTTACGCAAGCTCACCTTGTATATTGCGGTACGAGTTACTTGTTTCGAATCCCCTCCCCAATTACTAATGTGTACTCTGGTTTACTTTTTTGTTTCTAATCAAAATGTAGGCTTAACTCGTAACGTCTTTCCCGTATAATATTCTTTTGTTATACTCATTATCAAAGAAAGGCGGAAAGATATTATACTTGTACTTGAGTGTCCCACGGCACGGTAAGGTTTGAGTGAAGTGCTGTCAACTGTGAAACAATTAATGGAAAAATTTAAAAAGACCGGATCAATTGAAGTGATCGTAAACACTTACAACACAAAGTTCAGGGACATCAATATCATATCTTGATCAAGAATTGGATATATCGAGAACCGTTCTGCGAACGAAGTCGCGAAGAGTTTTCGTTAAAGTGATTCGAATTAATAACAACAAGCGGATATTAATTTTTATAAGAAAATCATTTAACTGCCTGCCAGCAACGTCAACAGAGGTCATTTACCCGATACAATATTCCGTATGTAGTCTTACATTTAATTTCCAATTAAAAACCTATGCGCTTTTGGCAAAATTGCCTTTTCCGTAATCTCTGGGACAGCGTGTGTTTTCATTATCATATCGGTATAAAATTAGTAATCGAGACATGTTTGCAACCAAAAAAGAGAGAAAAAAAAATATCGTTTTTCAAATCTAATCTATGTAGGAGGTAGAGTCATCAATAAAAACGTGTGAGATAAATTTTATGGATCTATTGTAAGAATTGTGAGTGCGAGATATTCATAATTCGTTATAAACGAAATTACTATCATATTGCAAATTGACTGTTTTAAAATAAAGAATTTTTGATTTGGGCCGATTGTAGCGCAAGACAAGCCGCTTGTTTTGCTTATTAGAGCAACAAGTTAATTATAAATCCGAAAAGTGATTAGCTCTCGCAAATTTTTCTTACTTCATTTAATTGCGATTGTATATGTGTGTGTGTGTGTCTGCGTGCCTGTGTATGCCTGTGTGCCTGTTGCGCCTGTATTGAAGTACATACATCTATAGTCTAATCTTTAACATGCGAACAACTTATTCTTTCCAACTTGTTGATTTTCATTTACTCTTAATCGTTGTCTACACTTTTTTTTTTTCTTTTTTTTTTTTTTTTTTGCTTCTAAAGAGCTGTGTATATAAACATTCGGCAAACACTTGAAAAATTGAAAAGTTTCTTATCTATAGTTTTTAATTTTTTGGTTTCCTAACCACCTGTTTCGTGGCTTATGCATGCACAACTTTGTGTGTGTGTGTGTGTGTGTGTGTGTGTGCATACGCGTATGCAATGA
>KK502460.1:889202-900170 GCA_000688735.1 Glossina austeni | reverse complement strand
CGTGCAAAAAAGTAGTAATAAACTTCATCTTAGATATTTGTATTTCTGAAACAAAAACAATTAATTTTTATTACCAAAAAAAAAAAAAAAAAAAAAAAAAAAATAATGTAATCCGGGCCAAAAATGTAAATTGAAATCAGGAACAAAAATCAATTTCGCGACAATTCATCCCAACTGGATTCAAATGAAGAAGTAAAAAAAATTTGTTCTTTAAGCTCCGTGCTAGAACAAAACATTGATGTACAAAAGCGTATTTGAACTTATTGCTGAATTGGCGTTATTTCAAAATCGTCGAGTAAAGAAAGACCGGGTTTTTTTTTTTTTTTTTACGTACACGCAACTGAAATTTATATATATATATATGTATATAAAACATGTATATATTCATCAAAATTTTGAAACGAATGGAAAACTTCAATTTTTTAAGCATTTTCCCAAAGGGTTTTAAAGCGAGAGAGAAGAGTAGAAATCATGCACGAAGAGAGAGAGAGAGTACGGCTATTGAAAGCAGATAACAAAAATTTGTTTACCAAATCTGTTACGATGCGTCTCGCATTCGTCGTTGCTCATTCATTAATAATAATCGCGCTGATCGAATGTAGGTTTTAATCGAATCAATTCGTCCCGTGCCGAGTTATTAAATTCTTCATTGTAATTATAAATAATTTGAAAAAAATTTTTTAATACGATGCTGTTAAATGAAAATTACTGCATAAAGCTGTCGTGTACACATGCATTACTGTCTTGTAAGCTCACGAATAAAAGAGACGAGGGTACCAGTATAAATCTATTTATAGATTTTTGTATTAAAACAGTAGAAAAAAAAAAAAAAAAAAAGAACAAAAAGCAAAAAGCAAAAACAAAACAACACACATGATAAGCAGCAAATACATGCGAACCCATATCCATAACACTATAAGAAGCGATGAAGGAGAATTTAATGCATTTTTTTTGTTTTTTTTTTGTTTTTTACATTTGTGTGCCTCTCAAACAACTGACTACGAAAAAGATTGTAAAAGTAAATAACTAAAAGTAAATCTTAATATATTTTTGTGAACATTTACATACATCCGTTCTCTCTTGTTGTTGTCACCTCTCTGAAATCTGCTAGTATCCTCTATATGCATGTTATTTGCGACTTTGTTAAATGTTATTCACCTCTGTAGTCATTATTATATACTAAGTTAGCGATGCAAGCATGTGTTTGTCAAATGCTCCAATTTTAAAGCATTTTCCTTTACAGTTTCTTTCTGCAACGGCAACAACGCAGCTATAATAATACTTACAGAGCAATCACATGCATGAGAATGAAAAATTGAGAAATTAAATAACGCGATAAAAACAAAAAAACCAGAAATATTTAGGTATTATTTGTTTATATTGCCATTCACTACTAATAGTCAGATTAGTTAGTTGTATGTGTATGTGTGTGTGTGTGTATGTGCGTATATATATATATATCTTCTTTTTTTGTAGCTAAATCTTCCCCAGTAAGAGTGAAATGTTAATGACGTAAGCCGTACACACCCCTTTTCAGTTGGGTTTTATTATTTTTTGTTTTGTGCTTTTTTTTACTTACCATGCACCTTAAGGGTAGGAAATGATGGTGAATTACATTTATTTCAGAATTTCTTTTCAAGCAGGACAGACTCAATGAAAATTTCATACATGTATTGATTTAATATTTAAACATACGTATGTATGCATGTATGTGATGTATGTATGCATGTATGTACGATATACTCACCACACATTACAGTTGAGAGTTATATGCATTTTCGCTTATAAGAGAGAAATCTTAGTATTTATCGCATTAACAAGAAACGGTAATAGAAACGTGGCGTCTCTTAATTTCATTTTTCTTTATTAATTATAATGCTGCTCATGGCCAAGAAAAGTGTTTATTTATTATTTTCCACATATATATACATATATATACATATATATATATTTTCATTATAAAATTAAACGTATACAGGAAATAAATTGCATTTTAACCAATAATAACAATATGTATGTATGTACGTACGAGTATAAGGAAAACGTTTTATTCGAATTCATATGAATGGGTAAAAGAAATGCATAAATAAATTAATTAATTCACTTTTACTTACAAACATAGTTTTAAAGGTTTTCATAAACAAAAGTCTGCATGAATGCAATTTTCCTTAAGTCTGAGAATTCTCTTAAGATAAAACTCTTAAACTTGAGAAAGGATGAAAAATTCATTTTTCATAAATTTTGTCGATTCGCTGAAATTCGATATCATCATCTCCATGCACTGATAGAGAATATGTTTAGAGATGAGATGAGCAACAAACATTGCTATTAAAATGAATCACTTTGGCTAGCTACATGTATATATAAGAATACGCTTTGAAATATGCGACGCTTGCATGAGATATGCATCATTTAAACAAAAAAAAGAAACAAAAAAAACAAAAAAAAGAACAAAATGTAAACAGCTGAAATACTCATATATTTAGGCGTGCTTTTGCACACCGCGGCGTAATTATTAGTTGTAGTTTCGTACTGCAGAGGCATACGATCCGAATGATGGTGCTTTAGATGTTAATCTTATATGATTGTCTTTTAAAAGGACATTATAAAACTATATGTTCCCAAAAATTTCAAGTCAATCGGAATATAAATTCAAGAAACAGAAAAAACAACGTTTTTTTTTCTTGTTCTTCTTATTCTACCGCATTACAGCATACCAAGAATAATATCTCCAAAATTTCAAGTCAATCGGAATATAACTTCAGGAGAGAGAGAGAGGAGCAGGAAGGAGAGAGCCTGTTGTTTTAAATCTTAGGCTTATCTGATTGTCTTTGGAAGAGGGTTACATGGGTTTTAAAAAATCAATCCTTTTTTCTTGTTCTTATTCTACCGCATTACAGCATATCAAGAATAATATCTCCAAAATTTCAAGTCAAACGGAATATAACTTCAGGAGAGAGAGAGAGAGGAGAGAGAGAGAGAGGAGAGAGAGAGCCTGTTGTTTTAAATCTTAGGCTTATCTGATTGTCTTTGGAAGGGGGTTACCTGGGTTTTAAAAAATCAGTCTTTTTTCTTGTTCTTCTTATTCTACCGCATTACACCATATCAAGAATAATATCTCCAAAATTTCAAATCAATCGGAATATAACTTCAGGAGAGAGGGACAGAGAGAGAGAGGAGGAGACGGGAGAGAGTCTGTTGTTTTAAATGTTAGGCTTATCTGAGGGCAGTTACGTGGGTTTTAAAAAATCAATCTCTTCTTTCTCCTTTTTGTTTTTGTTTTTCTTTATCTATAATTACAACATGTCCCAAAATTTGACATCGTTAGGCTAAGTGTTACAGCTTCGAGGTTACAGCATTTAGTGAAATTTTTAAACTAATCAATCTATTTGTTTGATCTGTATACAGAACAAACTTTCACTTATGTCTGTTGCTGCTTCTTGGTTGGCGAATTGTTCCCTATACATTTTATGTGTTGACTATATTATGTCGTAGCAATAGCTTACATGCTATACTGTGTTAGTGCGAGGATATTGTCGTTGCACACACATTTTATTATATTTATGCCATAGGATTCTTACGCTTACATAACAGATTGCGGTCAGTTGGTATTTTTGTTCATTTTTTTAAAATGCATTTTCTTGCTATTTGAATAAAAAATAACCAAAGAAGAAGAAAAAACGTATAATGCATAGAGGCAATGGGAAGATTTTGTCTGAGTAAAAGTTTATTGTTTCTTTATTTTAATCGCTATCGATGGGTGTGTTTATAGATTTACCGTTACAATTGTAGTTCTCAGCATTATGCTTGCGCAGCAGATATGTTTTTAGTTCAAGTCTAAAACTCGTGAGTCGAGTTGGCCGTCTCCATGTCTCCATTTGCTTATCGCTGCATAATGCATTGAATCCCGCGGTCGGAGAAGTTTTGATGGACAGTTGTAACTGCGCACTTATGCTCTTAGGTGCAGTAATTATAGCAATAGTAGATAGGTTTACAAGGTTCGTTCGTTTACAAGCACACACGTATACAAACATGCCTACAGTTTATGCAAGGAATGCAAAGAATACGAGGAAAATCAAAAAAACGTATTAAAAATATTCAAGCGAAATCAATCGTCTAAGGAAACATGTTACAGCTACTGAGGTGAGAAGTAGTTAAGATTCGTTCTAAAGCCAACACAATATTCTTACTTTTTAGACCCTAAATGACTTTGGGTAATAGGCGTATATTGACTTTGTATGTGAGCTAGATCCACGTTTCATTATACCGATCGATTCAGAAAGTGATTGTTCTTGTCTGTCCGTCCACTCGTCGTGTATTCCTGTGCTTCAAATATAGATCATAATTTTTGAGATATGAGAGATTGATGTGACCCCTGGACAAATGCTTTTGAAAATGGTTCGAATCTAATTATTTTTCAACCTTGTCTTACTTCATGCCTTACTTCGAAAAGTCGATAAATGAGTAACTGCGGTCTTTGCATAAAAATAATGTATAGCTTTTGATGTATTATTACAAAAACTGTACTAGGCGAAGTGGTGTAGGGTATTTAATGGTCTGGCTGGTCCGACTATAAGGTTCTTATTTGTTGATACAAGATTTACGGCATCCGTCAATTTGACGGGTTTTTGATTTTAAAAACTCATCAAAAGGAAGTCGATATCTCTAATGATATAGTGCAGCAAATATATGTATGTGTACGATATGAAGCTGAGATTTCGCCCAAACAATCTATGATCGATTAAGAATGCACAGTTCAAAAATGGGCGTGGTTTGTTTACGTAAACGCCTACAATGCAGAAAAAATTAAAAGACCGACAATTTTTTCAAATTTTCGTCTATAACTTTCAATCCTGTGAATATATTTCTGAAAATTTTTTCCACCCAAATGTTCGTCAGAATCGCCTGTGTGTCCAGTGCAAAAATGATTCCAACTTGTTTCTCATTCCATCCAACGTCCGTTGGATTGGATTTTTAGTTTCTTCGCTAAAAACTCGAAACTCGAAAGTGATTCTACTAAACATCTGGTTGACAGTTTTTCGAATATATCTTCATGCGATCGAAAATTATAGACGAAAATATAAGTGTCGCGGTTTTCCAAAGTTGTTTCAGTTTCTTGTGCATTATCAGACGTGATAGTGAACAGATCGCACCAGTTTTTCAAACCCGTATTCCTAACCGATCAAGGAATGTTTGTGCTTTCCGACTGTGACGGTTCACAAAATGTGTCAATCAAATTGACGGGTGTCCGTAAATCTGATGTCAACAGCTTGAATTGATGTCGATCATAAATTTGTTTCAGTCGTTGCACAAGATGTGATCATTTTACTGATAAACGAACACAGTTCTATAGCCACAGAAAGGCTTGAATATTGCCCGTGAAATAGATTGCTTTGTATCAGATTTTTTTTAATTATTTTCGAACTTCAATAAATTTATTTTCGAGTGGTGGGGAGGGGCGGGGGGGGGGGGCTCCCCACTGTCCCAAATGGATTATTTTAAATGTTACGACAAGAGCGCAAAGAACGAAATTCAAATAGTGATTGCAGGGTTCGTCCTCAAAGTTTTCATTATAAAATACTTGTCAACGATAGTTGTCATCTTAAGTTTTGCACTGTCTAAGCTGTCAATCCATGCCTGTCGTTGCAATGATACTGAATATACCTGAGCAAGATGATGATGATTTTTTTTTTTTTTTTCTTTTCCAATTATACTAAGTGAGGTGAATTATTTTCATCCGCTGGGTTACGTAAACAAGCGAAAGTAGCGCATCTGAAATCCTGCGAATCCACGAGGAGAAATAGCTAAACAATCTGTTCAACCGCAACGAAGGCACAGTTCTATGCAAAATGCTTTTGGTTCGATCGTTACCGTGCATGAAGCGATTTTAGCTGACATTTTTCTGCATTTGATGCTATGGGTTTTTAGTACAACAACAACGTCGGGGATTGGTTTAATATGACAGCCCCTGTTGAAAGATGGATGTAACGGATTTGGCTTGAATTTATGCAAATTTTGTAAAGGAAAATTTTGCAAAAAATGCTAGCCAAGGTGACAAAGGGATGTTCAGTTGAAAAAATCTCGATTTTATATTTCACATTACAAGCAACAATTTTACACATGCTTTCTAATTATTTTATTTACAATTCCGCTCATGGCTTAAACGATAATTGTTAAATATTACGTTCAGATAACTTAACTATAACTATAGTGAGATTTAAATAATAAAAAAAAAAAAAGTTATTGGCTTTTCTTTTATTATCACATTATATATAAGCGACTTAAGAGTTGTGGCAAATTTTATAAATTTTATCAAAGATTTAATTTAATCGCATATATATTTTATTTAATGCATTCTTTTTTTTTCGAAATATTTACTGAAATTTATTTATGCACAAAATCCTAGTAAATAAATACAAACATTTAATAAATAAACAAGAAAATATAAATAATATATGTATGTATTTTTCTTGAATTTTCTTTTTTTATATTAAATTAGATCGCAGTACATACGTTTTTCTATATTTTATTAAATGTTTTGGCTTAATTCCCAAAAAAAAAATAAAAAAATAAAAAAAAAAATAAAATAAATAAATAAAAAAAAAATAAAAATATTTATCACGGGTCCATGCATTCGATTACACGAGGTGAGTGCGGTTGCCTTGTGTCTCTCGCTCGTGCTAAGTGACCTAATCAATTTATTGATGAGATGAAAAGCGTTTAAATGATTTCTTCTATAAGCCATAAAAATGTATTGTGTCGTCGGAAAAGTCGCATCTCGTACGCTATCCCTCCTCCCTTCTCTCTCCTCGTAGATAACTTATAACGCCTATAATATAACTTATCACGATCACATCATCATCATCATCATCATCATCATCATCATCATCGGTTGTAAAGGCTTTAACAACATTAACGTCTCTATAAAGTGATTTTGTTAATTATTGTTAATACTCATGTACTTAGGCTGTTGGCAGAGCATTTTCATTTTTAATTCGTTTTAATTTTATTTTTGCTTTGATGTGGTTTTGGATTTGTTCTTTCGAACAGTGAGTAATCTAAACGGCCGAGTTAGCAATAGTCGCGACTTACCAAATCTGGGTTCGCGAATTCAAATCCCAAGTGCGATAGAGTTCACTTTGGTTTGGGCAGTTGCAGTGAGTGCTTAGTCGATAAAGCCATAACATGCTAACCAATTGTGCCCACAAGCACTTTCTTATCTCTTTTTCCCTTTCCTCACTTCTTTTTGCCTGTTACCGTATTACACGATGAGGTGACATTCGCAAAGTGATTAGTCATATGACAGAAGGAAAACAAAAAAAAATTAATAAATAAATAGTCGTTGATTTTTGAAAATTCATTTCACTTGTCTTTGTAATATTTGCAAAAGTCAATTTCGCGGAATTATTTAGAGTTATTCGATTCCATGAAACACAAAATTCCATGAAAAATTTAAATAATCCGATCTATACGGAAATTTAAAAATATCAAGTCATTGCGAAGATAAAATCAATTTTAAGGCCTTCAAATCAATTCAGATCACGTTCAAATTGGATTGAAGCGTCAATTTGATCAACATGAAAACTTATTGAGCGATCAACGCCAACACGGGGTATTTCCCGAAAGGAAATCTCATAAAAGCATTTCCAAGGTTCACGTTTGCTTGCGTCATTGTCTCCGAGTGTACGATGCGTATCTGTTTGCGAAATTTACAAACGGTTTTTGCTTCTTATGTTTCAGGCCTAATAATAAGGCAAGGAAGAGAAGCTACATAAAAAAGATCTCATGTCCTTTCCAAAGCATCTGAACATCATTTGACCTTTCGCTTAAAAGGTAACGCAGCTTTGCACATTTTTTTTTTTTTATCATTTTAAATTCAAGAATGATTTTGATGACTCTCCGGGACTTAAAACCGTTACTGAAACCTATCACCACCTAAGATAAGTTTTTCTTTAAACTATATTTTGTTAAGCGGGTCCGTGCGTCATCTAGCGTTCCGCACTCGAAATCGATAGATTTCGATTTTTTGACTTTGACTTCATAGGAACAGTAGGTGCATAGTGATGAGTAAGATTTGTTTGGTTGGTTAACTTAACTTTAACGCTGCAGTATTATTTATTTATTTTTTTTTTTTTGGTTAGATAGGCCTGCGAAATTTGTCTTATAACAAATGAATCGGTGGTTCGTAAATTAATCCAAGGAAATAACTTCTAGTCTCGACCTCATAAGTTAGTTAGTGGTTATTGCTCTCTAATGTACGAGATTTCATATCCTTAGATAATTATTGTAATAATTCGCATAAACATTGAGAGAAAAAAATGTAATGATTGTATGCAGGCCAGGCATTGCGTGATGTCCTTTCCCTCAGTCAAATAATTGTCGACAAAATTTAATTAATTTTTTTAGATGCTTGAAAAGAATGCGCTTATACCAGCGTTTGTAATATTCAAAAATACGCCTCAGAAAAACGTACATCTATCTCATGACTTACACTAGCAGATAACATTTTTCAAGAAGTCTAGGATTTGTAGAAAGCATGGACGCAAACTCAACGTGAACTGGAAATTCTAAAAATGTATCTAAAGAATGTAAAGACGGAGAATATATACATATATATATATATATATATATATATATGTCGTATATATATATATATATATGATATAATCGTGTAAATCGTGAGATGAAAGTATTTATCTTAAGTAAAAAATTTGCAAATTTTTCGCCAAAATGGAGCCAACAGCTCAACTTGTGCATATGGTTGTGTCAAGCCCGCATGCATATCACACATCGTCAAAAGTGATTATCAAACGTCGCGCAAATCAGGGGATAACCGTACATTCTTGACTGTCGAAATCGTGCGCAATTAGAAAAATTGTGAAAATTGTTAGACGGCTTGTTTAACGACCTTTCCAATGCATTACTGCAAACGCTCTATTAAGCAAGCAAGCCGCAAACAATTCACGTAATGCAGCAAATTTTTGTGTTTAAGCAATTTTTCTTATACCCGTTACCACAGGTAAAGGGTTGGGTAAAAGTATATTAATTAAATCGTTGTAGATGTGTGCAACACTTCATCCATCTTTTATTAAAACAGATCGATATAGAATAACTTGCTGAATCGATTTACGCTTGTCTGTCCGTCTGATGTTTATCCATGTATTCTTTTATTCAATCTATAGGCGCTGCAGTTTTCCAGTTATTTCGATGAAATTTCGCCTAAGAACGAACGCTGTTGAAAATGGTACGAATTGGACCAATTTCTCGAACGCTTCCCATATAGCATCTCGTTATAGCTTATAGCACTTAAAGCAAAAAAGTACATAGATTTTGTGCGGATATATGCAACACCTAGAAGGACTTGAGATAGACTCATCTCTTATTATACGTTTTCTAAATCTAAAGTGATTCCGTCTGTCTCTCTTGCTTTCTTCTATTCAATCTACAGATCGCAATTTTCGCAAGTATTTTGATAAAGTTTGGTACATGAATGTGTTTTCGTCCAAGGACGCAAGCTATTGAATAATATTTCGGATCAGATCATTTTTCTGACCACTTTCCCTATAAGCCTGTATTTTAAAAAATCGTTATATGAGTATAGCGAAGTTGTGTAGGATATTTAACGGATGTGCTGTGACCCATAGTCATAGTGGTTCCGCTTGCGTATATAAATGCATGCACTTATTATATGCATGCAGTATTTTAGCTGAGGTTAACTAATTTTTTACATTTGTAGCTGTTTTGAGAAATCACCTCGTATGACGTACACGTGAAAGATTTTTACCGTTGCATCTGCTGCACTATAATACAAGAGTAATAAAAAAAAAGAAAAGAAAAACAATTTTTTTTTTTTTTTTTGTCTTTGAAACCAGGTTCGTTGTCCCTAACTTATTTTATACTATAATCGCTTTCTGTGATCAAATTGGCTTTTTTGCAATAAAAAGTTACCTTCGAAAAGTTTCAATGTTTTTGCAATGTTTGAAGTTTGATGTCTCCATTTTCGTAATCAATCACATGGATTGATGGACAGACATGCCTGGATAAAAATATATGTATATATACTTTACGGCATTTCTGAAGCCTCCTTCTGCTTTGTTGCAAACGTTTTGATAAATACGTCCGTAACCTTCGATAGCGGGTGTATAACAACAAGGATGTAGGTGTGCTACGATAAAGTCTAAGTCGAATTTATTTTTTTTTTCATTTTATTTTTTAAGCAAAGTAACAGAAACAATTTATTTTTCTTCCTTCTTTCTTCATAGAGTTTAATTGCTCTACACGATAACATATGTTTTCCTTTCTTTTTTTTTTTTGAAATTGTTTTTCCAATCATCTAAATCATGGATATATATCATGTATATCATGTATATCGTACATTAATAGATATTGTTTCTACTATAAGCTAACATGATTTCTTGAATAGACCCCGAAGGCATTATCATTTTTCTTTTATAAAATCTAAAAAGATTTGGTCGATTTCATTACATTCTCGATCGGTTTAGGTTTTGAGTTAACTTAGTGACGTCGGTCCGTCCATCCATAATTGCATCATCGATCCCAATTGACTTTAATTTCTTAAATGTACATTTCGCGGATAGCTTTCGAAAGTGGTGTTGATCAGCCTATCAATCCATAGTTCAAAATTTTTGAAATCTATACCAAATATTTGTAACAGTCATCTCGTTGAAAATATTTATGAGAATCATATAAAAATGCCAATCTAAATAAAGATGCCGCAAACAAACAAGCACGCCTCCAATAATATATTAGGTTGGGGAAAAAGAAATCCATTATTTTTTCGGTAGATGGCTGCACTGGTAGATTTCTCGTAAAGTAACGATCAAACAATTTTAGATTTATGCTCGTTGGAAAGGTGACATTTCGGAGTAAAAAAAATTCTTTTGTTGTTTTTTGTTTGGTGCATTGTGCAGTTGTGAGTTACAGCGTGTTAAAAATGGAAGTGAACAA